>CM035156.1:33113600-33233059 GCA_020205615.1 Panax quinquefolius | reverse complement strand
AAACATTCAGCGTCATACGCTCCTCATTCTCCACCAAATGAGGTGCAAACTCGGATAACTCTGCAAACTTTGCCTCGTCTTGAGACACCGCCATGTTATGACGCCCCAAAATTAGGTATACATCACCCGCCTTGGGTAGTCGATACATGGAATGTAATTTAAATACAACTTACTAATATAACTGTCAGGTATACAATACGACATAAAACCGTGAGTTTGAATACAAATATTGTTTACTAGATATTATACAAACTCAAAAGGAGTCCTCATTACAATTATTATCACACTATTTCACGTAATAGTGAGGACTACTAATGCTATCCTCTCGACCATTACTCTGCTCCCAGGACTCGTCTCCCAAATTATATTCTCATTTCACGAAGAGAACAAGTGAAAGAAAGGGTGAGCTCAACTAGCTCAAGAAGAAATATTATGACTAAGATAATGCGTAATAAATTATCATTAGCCTCAAATGGAGTTAAACCGATAAAATATAATGAACATCCAGTTTAACTACAAATGGAACCAAAGAATCCATTAAAAGAGTCAAGTAGAAAATAAAATCTACTATCTTTATGATTTTAAAAGGTTTTTCATCATCTGTTATAAATTTGAGACTCGGCTTTAATAAATATTCCACATCATCGAATCACCCCCTCGCACTACTGACAAGGATATTCTTTAGTATCACGACCACAATTATTTACGCACTCACGGGCGAGAATAGTTGTGTATTCATTAATGGTCATGATCATGCCAACAATCTGTCCATCAATGCACTACGGCCAATCGAGGATTTTATCACATCATTTGTAACATTACGGTCATGATTACACCGAATAGTCTCTCGGTCATAATCATACCAAGTCCATCTATGCACTTCAGCCATGATGACTTTCATCACATCATTTGTAACATTACTACCATGATTACACCGAATAGTCTCTCGTCATAATCATACCAAGTCCATCTATGCACTTCAGGGCCACGATGACTTTCAACATAATATAAACATGAGGATGATGACAATGAAATAAGAATTCAATAAAACAAGTTCAAGAATTATTTTATCCGGGAATTATTAACGTCCAAATTGTCAACATGATATTTGTTTTGTAGAGTAAAATTCAAGAATGATTAAAAGAATATTTCCATGAAAAGATACTTTGGATGAAACGCAAATATCAAGGATATTCTACTAATTTCATGGAGTATAGAAGTCAAAGTTTTAACCAACCGGGTGTAATAAAGAATGGAATAACAAAAGAAATCACCATGCATGCGATAGACCACACAGCAAAGTTATTCAATGAGAATAATAATAACGGAACCAAAGTCGTAAAATTCACACCAAGCGTGGATGTTCCAATGTAATAATAAATGTGGAATAATAAATGATGGAACCAGTACTACAGATAAGATGATGGCATATTCCGATGTAATAATAAAGACGGAATAATAAAAAATGGAACCAGTGTCCGGTGTAAAACACACGAGCAGATATTCCAACAGAATAATAATAAAGATTTTAACCAGTCCTGTAAAACACACGACAGATGTTCCAATGTAATAATAGAAGAATGTCACCAAGTATAGGTAAACCACGATATCAAAGTTATTCCAATAGAATAATAAGCAATGGAATAACAACAGTTCTCTTCATGAATAAGAAAGAATAACACCCTTTACGAGTACAACAAATAATATTCCCTACCTTAGAAGAACCGAATATTGGAAAAGTGAAGTAGCGAGAATACTTTTCCTCTTTCTCTATAGTTTCTCTCTCAGAGTTTGAATGAATTCGTAAGAAATAATGAAGGAATGAGCTTTCTATTTATAGAAAAACTGGGGTTGCTTTTGGTCTTTAAGAAGGGGTCAAAATGACTCTTGGTAATATTGAAGAGACAACTACTATTTGCGAAGGGGTAATTAACCTTTGGAACACTGAAGAGGTAGTTAACTCTTGTAATATTGAAGGGACAACTACTATTTGCGAAGGGGTAATTACTATTGACGAAGGTAATTACTATTGAAGGGTAAATACTATCGACGAAGGTAATACTATCGACGGTTAATTACTATTCAAAAGGTAATTACTATTCACAAAGGTAATTACTATTGACGAAGGTAAATACTATTGACGAAGGTAATTACTATTCACAAAGGTAATTACTATTGACGAAGAGACTCTTAGATGATGACATATGGGTCCCCGTAAAATAATCAAACTTACCACAAACGTCTCATAACAGACTCTTTATATACATCAAGGATTGAATAAATATTACCATAAATTATTTTATTTTTAATCAACACATATTTAATCTTTCAACAATTATTAATCATTTATAACTTGTCGTCTCAATTAATAATATAACATATTATATGTATGATATCTTTGTGACAATAATTGAATTAATAATATAAGAGATATGATGCAACATTTTCATAGTTGATAATTGAGTATAGCTAAGTGACTTCTCACGTAAGATCAATAATCAATACCGTGTGCTACTTATGCAACCACGCCAGACATCGTACTTTTACCACCGGGTAGTTCAACAGCTTTTAACGGTAACACCTCCTCATAGTTATTTTTATAGAAAGATAATTTTGTCGTTTTCTAACTACGACAATACTTCCGTTGTGGGGTCCACCAATGATTGAGCCGTCGTACGAATATTCCCCGACAAAAAGAATATTTTATAACAACTTGCTTACTTTGCAAAATTTATAAATATTACCCACAACTATAACATTATATCAAATTTATTCCATAATATTCAAAAATAATATTTATAGAAAATTCATCTTTATTTATAAAAGCTGGGGTCTTACAACCTCCCCTTCTTATGAAATTTCGCCCTCGAAATTAGGGTACGTACCTGGTATGTCGAAGAGGTAAGGATACCTTGATTTTATTTCAGATTCTAACTCCCAAGTCATTTCCTCAACATCGTGGTTCCTCCACAAAACTTTGACTTGAGGTATAACCTTGGAGCGTAGAATATGTTCCTTCTTATCCAAAATTTGAACAGGAACCTCTTCATACGTCAAATCTTCCGCTATTTCGTCCGGTTCTAACTCAATAATATGGTTCGAGTCTTTCACATATTTACGTAACATGGATATGTGAAAAATGTTATGAACACGAGACATATTTGGCGGTGAAAGTTTAGTCTATAGGACACGCTTCCTACTCGATTGAGGATTAAAAATGGACCGATGAATCGAGGATTAAGTTTTCCTCTCTTTTCAAATCTTGTAACTCCTTTCCATGGAGCAACTCTTAACAACACATGATCTCCTATATCGAATTCCACGTCCTTTCGATGAAGATCAGCATAACTCTTTTTATCGATTTTGTGAGGTTTTTATACGTTGTTTTGGATCGTTTGAATCTTTTCCGTAGTCATACGTATTCAACTCCGGTCCCAACAACGTTGCTTTCACCCACCTCATCCCAAAGATCTTTGAGAACGACACTTTCTTCCATACAACGCTTGAATGGAGCCATGCCAATACTTGCTTGATAAGCTGTTGTTGTAGGAAAAACTCCACCAATGGTAAGAACTTGTCCCAACTCCTTGAAATCAAGGACACGTAGTCTTCATAGATCTTCAAGAGTTTGAATAGTCCTCTCCGATCGTCCGTCCGTCTCGAGGATGATATGCCGAGCTAAATCGTAAAGTCCGTGCCCATAGCTTTTTGCAAACTAACCCAAAATCGTGAAGTGAATCTTGGGTTTCGATCGAAACTATGGATACCGCATACCATGCGCAGCTTCACAATCTCGTTTATGTACATACGAAGAAGACGTTCAAGTGTATAAGTTTCTCGATTTCGGTAAGAAATGAGCGGACTTGGTCAATCTATCAACAATGACCCAAATCGCATCAATGCCTTGAGAAACCTTAGGAAGACCGTGAATTGAAATCCATGGTAATGTGCTCCCACTTCTATTCGAATTTCAAGTGGTTGCAATGGACCTTTTGGTACTTGATGCTCCGCTTTAACTCGTTGACAAGTTATACACCTTGAGATAAATAAATGTTATCTCTCTCTTCATATCGCTCCACCAAAATGTATTTATTTAATATCATGATACATTTTGGTACTACCAGATGGATTGCAAATGGTGTGTTGTGCACTCCATCATGATATTATACTTTAAATCGTGGTCGTTAGGAACACAAAAGTCCGGAGTTGACTCAAGTATTCCTTCTTCATCGATTCTTGCTTCCGCATAGCACCTTCTTGCTCTTTCTTCCTCATACGCATCGCCTTTCTGTCTCCGTAGCTTGAGCGCCTTTAACTTTATCGATTAAAGTCGCTTCTACTCAGTATACTCGCTATCATCACACGCATCCCCTGAGTCTTTAACTCTATCTCCATCCTTTGCAAGTCACACAAAATGGGCCTTTACGTTGACAATAACACACTCGTAATTGCATATGATCTTCTACTCAATGCGCCGCCTACCACGTTCGCTTTTCGAGGATGGTATTGGATGGTATGATCATAATCTTTCAATGAGTTCAAGCCAACGTCGTTGTCGCATGTTGAGTTCCTTTTGAGTGAAGAAATATTTGAGGCTTTTATGATCCGTAAAGATCTCCACTTTCTCCCCATACAAGTAATGCCTCCAAATTTTAAGTGCAAAACAACATACCGCCAACTCTAGATCATGAGTAGGATAATTCCTCTCATATTCTTTGAGTTGTCGAGAGGCATAGGCTATAACTTTTCCATGTTGCATGAGAACACATCCCAACCTTTGCTTCAAGCATCATCAGAGATGACAAATCCTCCGAGCCGATGGTATTGTCGAACAGTCTTTGAAATAAGTCTCCTCTTGAGTTCTTGAAAACTCTTCTCACATTCTTCGCTCCAACCGAACTTTGTATCTTTTCGAGTCAATTTGAGTCAATGGAGTAGCGATTCGAGAAAATCCTTCCACGAATCTCCGATAATAACCAAATAAACCGAGAAAGCTACGTCTTGGTCCATCGATTTAGGTTGTTCCCACTTTGAATAGCTTCAATCTTTCTTTGGGTCAATGATATTCCATGACTTGATACCACGTGCCCAAGGAATGCTACTTCTTCAAGCCGAACTTCGCATTTCTTCAACTTGGCATAAAGCTTATATTCACGAAGCTTTTGGAGTGTCAGCCTCAAGTGTTGCTCATGATCTTCATGGCTTTTGGAATAAATAAGGATGTCATCAATAAAGACGACCACAAAATGATCTAAATATTCCTTGAATACTCGGTTCATCATATCCATGAAGGCAGTAGGAGCATTAGTCAATCCAAAGGACATGACTAGGAATTCATAATGCCCGTACCGAGTTCTGAAAGCCGCCTTTGGAATGTCGGTGGTTCTAATCTTTAATTGGTGATATCCTAATGAAGATCAATCTTTGAAAAGAATTTGGCTCCTTGCAAATCGGGTCAAACAGTCATCAATCACGCGTGGCAATGGATACCTATTTTGATGGTGACATGATTCAACTCCCGATAATCAATACAAAGTCGCATACTCCCATCTTTCTTCTTCACGAATAGAACAGAGCACCCCAAGGAGAAGTACTAGGATGAATAAAGCCAATGTCTAACAATTCCTGCAGGTTGGGTCTTTAACTCCTGAAGTTCAATAGAGCCATTCGATATGGGGCTTTGGAAATAGGTTTTGTCTCGGGTTCAAGGTCGATACAAAATTCAATTTCACGCCTGGGGTAGGCAGAAGTTCTTCTTGGAATACGTCGGAAATTTATTAACAATAGAAATATCGTTCAAAAGCGATTTATTTTTGTTTAAATCATGACATGAGCTAAGAAAGCTTGACATCCGCTTTTCAATAAACGAATAGCTTTATGGCTTGAGATAGACCGTGATTGATTTTAATGGTTTGGTCGTTTGAATTTGCATAATAAGTTGATTAGGAATATGAAAGCTAACAACCTTACGAAAACAATCAATTTTTGCATGATAAGTAGTTAACCAATCAATCCCTGTAATCACGCCAAATGCAAGTATTTTTAATGAAATAAGATCGACGAGTAATGTGAGGGTACCGATTTGAACCAAACAAGACTTATAAACAGTGGATGTAATGAAGTTTTCTCCCAACGGAGTTTCAACAGATAAGTCAAAGTCTAATTTCTCCTGAGTCAAATTTAATCGATGAGCCTTAAGTAGGAGAAATAAAAGAATGGGTAGAACCGTATAAAATAAAGTATAGACTTCATTAGAGTTTATGATAAGCTTACCCGTGATGACCTCATTCGGGTTCCTTGCTCTCTGGGAGGTCACAACAAACGCCTCCCTCAGACTACCGGCTTTGACTTTTCCGGAACGGCCTTTGGTGCCTCCATCCTAGTTGAATTTGTCTTCTTGAAACGACAAAAATCGAGCTAAGTGACCTTCTTTCACAAATTATAACATGCTTTGACTGCGATGGCAGCGATTCGGATGATGTGTCCTCTCCTCCGTATTTGAAGCATATGATAGGTGGTCTTTCTCCTTCCTTAACAACGGTGGTCTTTGGTCTTTGACGTCTTTCCATCATTGTTGAATCTCCTTTTCTTGAAATGTCCATTCTTATTGTTTTGGCCCCGATTACCACCGAAGTTGTTACCATATCCGCCCTTTGATTCCCTCCACGCTTGTTGTCACCGCTTGATGACTACTCTCACCGGTATTATAATTTTGTTTACCTTTCTCTCTTTTAGTTGCGTTGTCTCGTTATCGCGCTCCACTAATCGAGCCCTATTTACAACATCCAATACAAACACGCTTTATGAGAAATAAGATGTTGACGTATCTCGACTTCAAACCTCTTAAAAACATTCGCCACCATTCTCTCTTCATTATCCACCAAGTGGGGCGAAACCGTGATAACTCGCAAATTTTGCCTCGTATTGCGACACGGTCATATTGTTTTGTTCCAACTTGATAAACTCCACCTCCTTCATTTGGCGAATACTTTTAGGAAAGTATTTGTCGTTGAACGACTCTGGAACTTCTCCCAAGATATCTTCATGACAAAGAAGTTGAGTACGTTTCTGGAATTCCCACCAAAGAATCACTTCTCCGCATGCAACATAAAAGCGTGAAAAGAACCTTTTGCTCCTCGGAGCATCCCAAGACATCAAATATCTTGGTAATCTGCTTTATCCATGCTTCCGCGGAAGTGGTTTTGGCTCTCCCTTAAACTCCGGTGGTCCCAGCTCCTTGAATTGTTTAGCGGTGACCGCCTTGAGAGTTTTCTCGTGTTTCTACCTACGTTTTGGACGAGTCGCCTCTCTTCATTGTTGTATAAATTGCATAAAGCCTCCGAACATTTGATCATTCATCATTTGGTCAAGGTGTTGTTGTTTTGTATGAGGATTGTCGCCTTCCTCGATGCACATTATCCTCGATTATGGATATGTGGTGAATCAACGATCGCTTATGCTCCATTGCTATTCTCAACATTCTCGGATGTCATTTTCGAGATCATCGCCACAAAACAAAAGGTTAATTGACATGTAACAAATTATCTCTATATTCGTAGACCAATAAAATAGCACATAAACTTAGGTAGGTCATACTAATGAAGGTATTCCCCGTCTCTCCCCTCCTAGTACTATTCTCACATCTTAGCCAGGGATCATATCCCTAAGCTCTGATACCAAACCGTGACGCCCCCAAAATTAGGTATACATCACCCATCTTGGGTAGTCGATACATGGTACGTAATTTAAATACAACTTACTAATATAACTGTAGGTATGCAATCTGACATAAAGCGTGAGTTTGAATACAAATATTGTCTACTAGATATTATACAAACTCAAAAGGAGTCCTCATTACAATTATTATCACACTATTTCACGTAATAGTGAGGACTACTAATGCTATCCTCCTCGGACCATTACTCGCTCCCAGACTCGTCCCCAAAATATATTCTCATTTCAAGAGAATAAATGAAAGAAAGGGTGAGCTCAACTAGCTCAAGAAGAAATATTATGACTAAGATAATGCGTAATAAATTATCATTAGTCTTCAACAATGTTAAACCGATAAAATACAATGAGACATCAAGTTTAACTACAGTGAATAAGCAATCCATTAAAAGAATCAAGTAGAAAATAAAATCTAATATCTTTTATGATTTTAAAAGGTTTTTCATCATCATTATAATAAATTTGAGACTCAAATTTAATAAATATTTCACATCATCGAATCACCTCTCACACTTTACTGCCAAGGATATTCTTTAGTATCACGACCACAATTATTTATGCACTACGGGCGAGAATAGTTGTGTATTCATTAATGGTCATGATCATGCCAACAATCGTCCATCAATGCATTACTGGCTCTTCGAGGATTTTTATCACATCATTTGTAACATTACGGTCATGATTACAATCAAATAGTCTCTCGTCATCATATCATACCAAGTCCATCTATGCACTACAGGGCCGAAGAAGACTTTCATCACATCATTTGTAACATTACGGTCATGATTACACCGAATAGTCTCTCGGTCATAATCATACCAAGTCTATCTATGCACTACGAATGCCATAGATGACTTTCAACATAATATAAACATGAGGATGATGACAATGATATAAGAATTCAATAAAACAAGTTCAAGAATTATTTTATCCGAGAATTATTAACGTCCCAAATTTTCAACATGATACTTGTTTTGTAGAGTAAAATTCAAGAATGATCGGAAGAATATTTCCATGAAAGATCTTTGGATGAAACGCAAATATCAAGGATATTCTACTAATTTCATGGAGTATAGAAGTTAAAGTTTTAACCAACCGGGTATAATAAAGAATGGAATAACAAAAGAAATCACCATGCATGCGATAGATCCTTACAGTGAGTTATTCCAATGTAATAATAATAATAACGGAACCGAGTCGTGTGAAATTCACACATGCGGGATGTTCCAATGAGAATAATAAATGCGAAAAAATAAATGATGGAACCAGTCCCACAGTATATACAGATGCATGTGATATTCCAATGTAATAATAAAGACTTTTAATAAAAAATAGAACCAGTGTCAGTGTAAAACATACGATGTGATATTCCAATGTATAATAATAAAGATTTTAACTAAAAGTCCTGTAAAACACATGATGTGATGTTCCAATGTAATAATAGAAGAATGTCACCAAGTATAGGGTAAACCACGTATACAGGTTATTCCAACAGAATAATAAGCAATGGAATAACAACAGTTCTCTTCATGAATAAGAAAGAATAACACCCCTTACGAGTACAACAAATAATATTCCCTACCTTAGAAGAACTGAATATTGGAAAAGTGAAGTAGCAGAATACTTTTCTTCTTTCTCTCTATAGTTTCTCTCTAGAGTTTCAATGAATTCGTAAGAAATAATGAAGGAATGAGCTTTCTATTTATAGAAAAACTGAGGGTGGCTCTTGGTCTTAACGAAGGGTCAAAATGACTCTTGGTAATATTGAAGAGACAACTACTATTTGCGAAGGGGTAATTAACCTTTGGAACACCAAAGAGGCGAGCTTAACTCTTGGTAATATTGAAGGACAACTACTATTTGCGAAGGGTAATTACTATTGACGAAGGTAAATACTATAAAGAAGGTAATTACTATTCACAAAGATAATTACTATTGACGAAGGTAAATACTATTATTATCGAATAAGGTAATTACTATTCACAAAGGTAATTACTATTATTGAAGGTAAATACTATTGAAGAAGGTAATTACTATTCACAAAGGTAAAATTACTATTGATGAAGAGACTCTTAGATGATGACATATGGCCCCCATAAAATAATCAAACTTACCACAAACGCCTCATAATGAGACTCTTTATATACATCAAGGATTGAATAAATATTACCACAAATCATTTTATTTTTAATCAACACATTTTTAATCTTTCAACAATTATTAATCATTTATAACTTGTCGTCTCAATTAATAATATAACATATTATACGATGATGATCTTGTGACAATAATTGAATCAATAATATAAGAGATATGATCACGTTAAATTCATCAGTAGTAATAATTGAGTATAGCTAAGTGACTTCACGTAAGCATCAATAATCAATACCGTGTCTTTACTATGCAACCACACGCCAGACATCGTACTTTTACTACCGGGTAGTTCAACAGTTTTAACGGTAACACCTCTGCCGTTATTTTTATAGAAAGATAATTTTGTCATTTTCTAACTACGACAATACTTCCGTTGTGGGGTCCACCAATGATTGAGTCGTCGTACGAATATTCCCCGACAAAAAGAATATTCCCCGACCAAACGAATATTTTATAACAACTTGCTTACTTTGCAAAATTTATAAATATTACCCACAACTATAACATTATATCAAATTTATTCCATAATATTCAAAAATAATATTTATAGAAAATTCATCTTTATTTATAAAAGTTGGGGTCTTACATTACCGACATTCCAATATCCTTCTGGGATAATGTCCTAGAAATGGCTGCATATCTACGAAAAGGTAACCTCAAAATCCAAATTTCAAGACTCCATAAAAGTTATGGATGGGGAGGATTCTAATCTTAAGTATGTTAAGATAAAGGGTTGTCCAACTTATGTGAAAAGGTTTGAAGGATAAGCTTGGGACAAGATTTGACATGTCTGATTTGTGGAACATCCTAAAGTAAGTTTAGGGTATATGTTCTATAATTCTACTTAGCAAAAGGTGTTTGTTACGAAACATGCTTGCTTCTAAGATAAAGGTGTTTATCATTAAAAAGGGGCTAGTGGGAGGATAATAGATCTTGAAGAGTTCAAGAATCACAAAATACTATAAGTCAAATAAGAGGAACACGTAGATGACCTATTATACCACAACCCAATCGTAAATCTGGAATAGTCACCAAGATACACGGAGGTATGGATTCATCATAGATGATAATGATGAGGTACACATCATAGAGATGATGATCCAGATTACATACGATGAGAGGTAAAGTGTTGTGAGACACTTTCGTAGAAATGGATTGAAGCAAGTTTCTCAAATATGGAACATTCGTTTTTGATGGGGCAATCAAAAGAGTTTGATTTTATCAAAAATAAGAATGAACCTAGTGTGTACAAAAGGGTTCGATTGGGAGCATCGTGACATTCCTAAGTACTATATGTTGATATACTACGGATAAGGAATGACATACCAATGCTACAATCAGTAAAGATAAAGTTGTCTAAACATTCCTCCATGAATGATTTGGGAAGAGTATCTTAATTGGGGATAAAATCTATATAGATAGATTCAAGAGGATGCTCGACTTAACCCAATGAATGTATATTCATTTGATACTAAAGTCGTTTAGCATGGAAAGCTCCAAGAGATGTTTCATGTTGATGAGCCATGGAGTGTATCTCTCTTAATAGTCCCCACAAACTATTAAAAGAAGAGAGATTGCATGAGTGACAATCATGTATGCAATGAAATATACGAGACCTGATGTTGATCAGTCATATTATGGAGAAGTTTACTATGAGTCAGTGAAAAACATCTTAAAGTGCTTAACCGGCACTAAGGATGTGATCATATTCATGGTGGGTCTAAATTAAAACTAGAGGGCTTAACAGACTCAAGTTTTTCAAATGACCAAGATGATGTAAAAAATCCACTTTAAGGTAAAGCGTTATCTTGAATAATTGGTGCGAGTTGAATTGGAAAGGTTCCAAGCAAAGAAAGAGTTCTTTGGTTTAGTGATAAAGACAAAGTATATAGCTATAAATGAAGTCTGCAAGTTGATTGTTTGGATTAAAAGTTCATTACGTAACTAGGAATAGTTCCTAAGTCTCATCTTGGATCTAAACATGTGTTGTGGCACTTTCATTTGATTATTAGAATCATTGAAAGATGGGAAATCACTATAGAGATAGTGGACTCTCATGAACAACATTACATATCCATTAACTAAAGCTTATCCAACAACAGGATAATCGTCACTTAGAGAAGAAGAGTATGAGATACTATGACGATTGGCTTTAGTGCAAGTGGGAGATTGAAAGTAGTATGCACACAAGCCAATCATGTTTGATGATAAAGCATATACTTTGTAACAATCTTATTCATTTATTAATAAAAAATGTTAATTTATTAAAGGCGTTTAATTATCTACATGATGCTGTTTTATAATATGTGATAAACCCATAGTTTTAAGCAATGCTTTTAGAATAATGATGATAATCATTCTAATGAGATCTAAATTCTTAGAAAGCTTAAAACTAAAATAGTTCCCAATCGTTGGATTACTAAATTGGGATTAGTGAATCCGGATAGATTGGTACATACGTTGCTTGCTCATTGGATGAGGATGATTGATCTTATGATCATTTGTGTGGAGACACTAAAGCAAGTATGTAGGTGCTTATTGGAGAATAAGTTCACTGAACGTGGCTCGCTAAGGAATACCTAATGGAGTTTTACTTGCTGTCAATAGTGTGACACCCCAAAATTAGGTATACGTCACCCATCTTGGGTCGCCACTTACGTGGTACATGTAAATTCAAATACAAACTTAATTATACATCCGTCAGTAAACATACGACAATACATAAACCGAGAGTTCTAATAGGAATATTGTCATTTAGACAATATCCATACTCAAAGAGTCCTCATTACATTTATTGTCACACTATTTAATGTAATAGTGAGGACTACTAATGCTATCTTCGGGACCATCACTCTTTTCCCCGACTAAATCCCAAATATATTCTCATTTCTCAAGAAATAAAGTGAAAGAGAGGGTGAGCTCAACTAGCCCAAAGAAGAAATATTATAACTAAGATAATGCGTAATAAATTATCAATAGTCTTCAACAATGTTAAACCGATAAAATACAATAGACAACCAGGTTTAAGCTGCAATGAATATCAATCCATTAAAAGAGTCAAGTAGAAAATAAAGTCTACTATCTTTTAGGTTTTAAAAGTTTTTCATAAATTTTTATCACTAAGACTCGGTTTAATGAATAAACCACAATATCTAATCATCCCCGCATACTTACGGCCAAGGATTTTCATCAAATTATCAATGGTCATGACTATACCGAATCACTCCCGGTCATAATCATACCAAAACTATCCATCAACGCATTATAGGCCACCGAGGACTTTTATCACATCATTTATAACAAGCCATGATTATACCGAATGATCCACTCGGTCATAATCATACTAAATTCATCTATGCACGCCACCAAAGATAACATAATATAACATGAGGATGATGACAATGACATAATAATTCAATAAAAAAGTTCACGAATTAATTTATTCAGAACTAATAACGTCCAAATTGTCAACATGATAATCTTTGCTTTGTAGAGTAAAATTCAAGAATGATTAGAAGAATATTTCCATGAAAAATATCTTTGGATGAAACGCAAATATCAAGAATATTCTACTAATTTCATGGAGTATAGAAGTCAAAGTTTTAACCAACTAGGTATAATAAAGAATGGAATAACAAAGGAAATCACCATGCATGCGATTGCTTGCGCATACGCTTATTCCAATGTAATAATATTAATGTAACCAGTCGTGAAATTCACAAATGAAGATGTTCCAACAGAATAATAAAGATGGAACCGGATCCATGTAAAACACACAGATAGGATATTCCAACGTAATGATAAAGATTTTAACCAGTCCTGTAAAACACACGTGATGTGATGTTCCAACAGTAATAATAATAAAGATTTTAACCGTGTCCTGTAAAACACACGCATGCGGGATGTTCCAATGTAATAATAGAAGAATGTCACCAAGTATAGGGTAAACCACGATATCTGATTATGTATAGGGTATGCACAGCGTATACAAAGTTATTCAAATGTAATAATAAAAATGGAATAACGAGGGATTTCACCAAGTATAGGGTATCGCCACGTATACAAAAGTTATTCCAATGTAATAATAAAGAATGGAATAATGTAAGTTCTTTTCATGAATAAGAAAAATAACACTCTTTACGGGTACAACAAATAATATCCCTTACCTTAGAAGAATGAATATTGGAAAGTGATGTAGCAAAATACTTTTCTTCTTTCTATATAGTTTCTCTCTCTAGTTTCAATGAATTAAAAGAAATAATGAAGGAATGAGCTTTTCTATTTATAGAAAAACCGAGGGTGGCTCTTGGTCTTAACGAAGGGTCAAAATGACTCTTGGTAATATTGAAGAGACAACTACTATTCATGAAGGGGTAATTAACCCTTGGAACAATCAAGAGGCGATTAACTCTTGATAATATTGAAGGAACAACTACTATTTGCGAAGGGGTAATTACTATCGACGAAGGTAATTACTATTGACGAAGGACTCTTAGATGATGACATATGGGCCCCCATAAAATAATCAAACTTACCACAAACGCCTCATAATGCAGACTCTTTATATACATCAAGGATTGAATAAATATTACCACAAATCATTTTATTTTTAATCAACACATATTTAATCTTTCAACAATTATTAATCATTTATAACTTGTCGCCTCAATTAATAATTTAATACTATAACATATTATCTGATGATGATCTTGTGACAATAATTGAATCAATAATATAAGAGATATGATGCAAAGAATTCATCAGTAGCAATAATTGAGCATAAATTTGAGTGACTTCTCACGTAAGCATCAATAATCAATATCGTGTATACTTATACAACTGGCGTATTCATCGTACTTTTACTACTGGGTAGTTCAACAGTTTTGACGGTAACACCTCTCTTTGTTATTTTTATAGAAAGATAATTTTGTCGCTTTCTACTACGACAATACTTCCGTTAATGGGGTCCACCATTGATTAAGCCGTCGTCATTTAATATTCCCCAACAAAAAGAATATTCCCCACCAAACGAATATTTTATAACAACTTGCTTACTTTGCAAAATTTATAAATATTACCCACAACTATAACATTATATCAAATTTATTCCATAATATTCAAAAATAATATTTATAGAAAATTCATCTTTATTTATAAAAGTTGGGGTCTTACAAATAGAATTCTCAGTAGTGATAGTAGTACAAGTGATCCTTGGACTTGAGATCATCATAGTATCTTGTGTATGATGAGTTATACTTTGACTTATTCCTTAAGACCCTTAGGGTATATCAAAGGGTATGCTTGGGTATAATAAGTTTTATATGGAGATAATGTATGATCAATAAAGAATCTACCACTTCTATTAAAAGAAGAGAAATGTCCTATGTGATTCGATAAATGACAACCCAATAGTCCTTGGCAAGGCGTAATGAAATTAGAAAGGAGTTTCTAATTTGCATTATTTGAGTTGTGCATTTAAGGATTGAAATACATATAATTAAATAAAATAAGACTTGACAAAGAATTCCATATGCTTTATATTTAATTGGGACATTGTATGGTGGAAGGATTGAATTGTGCGGTAACTATTTACTACTCAAAGGTTCTTTTATGATTAATGTTGAAATCTATATTATTTGGAAAGTCGTTGATCGCTAGGGAGGCTTATCTCTATTGTAGAATAAATATTATTTATTTAAATAAATTAATTATTTAATTTATTTATTTAAATAAGATTAGAATTGTTCTAATTGATTTATTCACAACCATTAATATGGAGAACCTAAAGGGTCACACCATAAAAGGAAGAATAATTATTTAAGAAGTTAATGGCATAATCGTAATAATAATATGTTATGTATATTTAATTTAATCTATGGTGATAGAATAAATTAAATAGCTTAATATTTATTATTTAATATTTTAGAAATATTAAATATAAATTAATAAGAGGAGTTTATTAATATTATTACAATTATTATTATTATTTTAATTTCTAAAGAGTTTAGGAATTAATTTAATATAAGTACTCTCATTTATTCCTAATTAGATTAGGAAGAAAAATTAGTTAAAGGAGTTTAATTAATTATCCCTAATAAGATTATGGAGCCCTTTTAATTAAAAGGGTTTAATTAAATAATACCTTATTTTAATAGGGTTACTTGATATCTTTATAAGAGGAGTCTTATATCGAGATATCAAGACTACGATATAATTCCAATGGTTGGAGAGTACGCCCTTTTCTATAGAGATAGAAAAACTAGGGTTTAGCCAACCACCCATCTTCTTGAATCCTTCTTCTTCCTCAAAGGATCACCTCTGAGAGGCCAAACACTTGGGTGGCTAACGTTGATCAAAGGAAGGAACCAAACCCGGTGGATTCAAGTTGAACGCGAAAAGGATTGGAGGTGAACTTGTACCTGAGGAAGCTTGGATCTTCAAGGGTATGTTTCTTATTCATCTTTTTCGTTTAATTAATAATTGTGCATAAAGGGTGATCCGGGTATATGGTTTGTAAATTTTTTAAACTCTGATTTTCCACGTTTCCGCTTATTTTTTTTTTGCAATTTGATTGCGTTCATGAATATTACAAACCTAACAATAATCATACCAAGTCCATCTACGCACTACAGGTCCTAGATGACTTTCAACATAATATAAATATGAGGATGATGACAATATTATAAGCATTAATCAAACGAAATCAAGGATAAATATTAAAGACTTTAAATTTATCCAAATATTATCCATCACTTAATAAACTCATAATCTAATATTGTTAATATTATAATAATATTTTAATCACTTCTTAAACTTATAAACAATTTATTTCAATTATTTACACTTTACCAAATAATGCATTTAATCATTCAAAAATGCCATACTCATAAGATTACATCACCAATGATCAAATCACTCATCAAAAATATGCATATATCCTATATAGGATTCCCAAGCCATAAAATCCTATTTTCCAATTTTGTTACTTCACACAACATATTTAATTCATATATTCGTAACTAAACCATTTTCATGAAAAATACCAAATCAGTTCCAAAATATTTTTTTCTCGAGATTTAGCATAATATAGTCCCATAATGAACATATATTTTTCTCGAATTTTTAAAATTCATTTACTATTTTTTAAAAATTAATTTCTAATTAATTCCTTAAGAAATTAGCTACCTCAAGGTTAACTCCAGAAATTCCCAAATCTTGGAAGGATCTTACACATGTTAAAGTGAGCTTCTAGTTGAAATTTCATGGTCATCGAAGTTATAGAACTCCTAAGTTATAAGCTCTTTTAATTCGAAAAACATAAAAATTGAAATGGTCATAACTTGCTCATTTTAAGTCTGGAATGAGCTCATTTTTGGATAGGAGGTACTTTATACCATATGCTTTCATGTCCTAAAAGGCCGAAAATTTTCTCACAATTTATGTGGCCGAAAATGCTCTTTTAAAATTTTGGACAGTAGCCTTTTTTGGAAATTTCGGTTTTTGACTCCTTTGCTAAAATCACCCCACGAAAAAATATATAATACCTTTTCAAAGATTCCACTTGGATAAGTTAGGTAACTCATAGATTTAACTCTAGAACTTGACCACACTCAAAAATTCAAATATAATAGGAGATATGGTCAATTGAATTTCATGTTCCATTTTTACCAAAATCTAATTTTTCAACCCTTTGTGATTTCTAAGAAACTTTCATGTTTTCACATAATAACCAACATAACTCATCATAACACTTGCTAATACCACATATACCCATGATTTTCATCACCCAATGCTTTTATTATGACTTTCATCATAATCCACGTAAATGATCATTTTCACAATTTAATATGGAATGAAATACAAAGGATCATTTACCGTGCATGTGGTAATCCACATAAACGAAAAGTTATTCCAATGTAATAATAAAGAATGGAATAAAGAAGGATTCACCATGCATGCGATAGATCGCATGCAGACGAAGTTATTCCCAAATGTAATAATAAAGAACGGAACGAGGTCAAAGTAAATTGCACCAACAGGATATTCCAAATGTAATAATAAAGAATGGAATAACAACGAAATCACCATGCATGCGATAGATCGCACAAACAGATTATTCCAACAGTATAATAAATAATGGAACCAGGTCAGGCGTAGTACGCACCGACAGGATATTCTGACAGAATAATAAAGAATGGAATAACAACAGAATTCACCGTGTATACTAGAAATCACGATATCTGAGTTATTCCAACAGAATAATAAAGAATGGAATAACAACAGAATTCACCAGGTATACGGTAATCCACGTATACAGGTTATTCCAACAGAATAATAATTAATGGAACCGTGTCAAAGCGTAAACGCATGCATGCAGGAGGATATTCAACAAAATAATAAATAATGGAACCGGTCCCATTTAAACGCACGAGATATGATTTTTCGACGAATAATAAATAATGGAACCAGTCCCACAGTAAGCATACGACGATGGATATTACGATAGAATAATAAAGAACGGAATAATAGAAGAATTTCACCATGTATGCGGTATTTAGCATAAATAGGTTATTCAACATAATAATAAAGAATAGAATAACATAAGAATTTCACCAAGTATAGGGTAGTCGCGTATCTACAGTTATTCCAATGAATAATAAAGAATGGAATAACGAAGAATTTCACCATGTATGCGATACATCACATAAACAAAAGTTATTCCAACATAATAATAAGGAATGGAATAATGTAAGTTCTTTTCATGAATCTGAAAGAAATAATACCCTTACAAGTATAACAAATAATATCCCTTACGAGTACAACAAATAATATCCCTTACATTTGAAAGAAGAGTATTTATTTGGTAGGGCGAGGATATACTCGAAAAAAAAACTTGTACTACGCTCAAAAGCTTTCTTAAACTCTAAAGAAATAAACACAAGATTATAGAAGAAGAATTTTCTTTATAGTTTCTCTCTCTAGAGTTTCAAAGGAATTCGTAAGAAATAATGAAGGAATGAACTTCTATTTATAGAAAGAATGGATACATAGTAACTAATTTATGAACGGTCCAGTTTGATTTACTTTAAACAGACGGTCCAGATTTAAAGAAAAATCTTTTAAATAAAATATAATATATTCTATTTATAATCTAATAAAACGAATAACTTTATAAAAGTATTCATTTTATATAAAAGATTTTACTATGTAAAAACACTATGTATGCATTTATGCAACACTATCCATAATAAAATATAATATATTCAAATTATTGTCTAATAAAATAAATAACTTTATAAAAGTATTCATTTTATATAAAAAGATTTTCTATTTTATTACATTAATAATACTAATAAAACAAAACTTCATCATCACTTACTTTGAAATTTTTTTCAAATGTCACCATTAACTTTAAACTTTTATTAATTTAACTATTCACCAAAATAAAAAAATTGAATACTTTTATTTCTTAAAATTCGGGGTCTCACACTAATGAACTCCACTTCCTTCATATGACGAATACTTTCAGGAAAGTACTTGTCATTGAAAAGTTTTTGAAACGTCTCCCAAGACATCTTTGAGTCTTGCGGATCGGATGGGTACGCTTCACAGATTGCCACCAGTAATCTGCCTCATTACGGAACATAAAGGTGGCGAATGGAACCTTCTGTTCCTCCGTGCATCCCAAGACATCGAATATCTTGGTGATTTATTTGACCCACGTTTCTGCCTTAATCGGATCTGGCTTTCCCCAAAATTCTGGTGGTCCCAACTCTTTGAACTGTTTGGCTGTGACAAACCGTGCGTTGTTATCCTTTTCACTTGTATTTTGTGCGCGAGTCTCCCTCGTTTGATTTTGCATGAACTGCAAAAAGCTTCTAAACATTGCCAGCCTGTTGCACGTTCTCCTCGTTAGTGAGTAAAGGTGTCTCCACGGTCTCATTTACTCCACTGTTAACATTCTCAGTCGACATTCTCAAATATTGCCATAAAACAAGGGTAAATTAAGGAAATCAACATATCATATAATATCCCTATATACTGACCAACTAACAAATAAGCTTAGGTAGGACACACTAGCGAAGGATTTACTCGTCTCTCCCCTCCTAGTTCTATTCTCTAATATCCACCAGAGATCATATCCCTAAGTTTTGATACCAATTGTGACGCCCCCAAAATAGGTATACATCACCCATTTTGAGTCGTCAATAATATGGTACAGAAACAACTACAACTTTATTAATACAACATGAAAACTGTGAGTTTAAATACAAATATTGCCGTCTAGACAATATTCACACCCAAATAAGTCTTCATTACAATTATTGATACATTATTTTACAAAAATGGTGAGGACTACTAAAACAACTTTCTAGAATCATCATTCCACACACCGACTAGAACTCGCTACATTCTCTTTTGCCTCCTGAGAAGAAAAATGGAACAAAAAGGAAAAGGGTGAGCTCAACTAGCCCAGTAAAGAATATTATGACTAAGATAATATAGAACAAATTATCGTTAGTCTTCAACAGGGAAAAATCTGATAAAATACAATAGACAACAAGTTTCAGATCAATATTCACAGCGGATATAATAATTCATAGAAGAGTTACGTAGAGAATGAAATCTACTATAATTTATGAATTTAAAAGTCCATCATCAATATTTTATCCCTGTAACATCAACCAATATTCATCTTGAATCAAATATTCATCTTTGCACTACAGGCCAAAGATATTCATCAGTCGGTCATGTTCATCTCAACACCTGTACATTTTGCACTACGGGCCAAAGATATTCATAAGAAAATCAACCATCTTTGCACTATAGGCCAAAGATATTCAGTAATACCATCATTTAAGACTGAGGATGATGAAAAATATTTTAAAGAAAACGAATCAGTGAAACAAAATAACAAGTATTATTGATTCGTACTTTAAACAATCCAAATTCAAAAATACTTCATAAATAATCATAGTGAAGTAAAATTCAAGAATGATCAAAACATAGATACAATCAAAACTAGTATCCATAATAGATATTTTGGACAAAAAATGAAAATTTAATTTTTCTGTGAATAGTGCCGTATTCGTGAATAGTACCATATACGTGAATAGTGTCGTATACGTGAATAGTAACCCGACACTAAAAGATAAGAATTTCACAAGAAAAATACTATCAATATTTCTACGTAAATTTTAAAGAAATAATATCCCTTACCTTGAAAAGAGACTGTATTTCTAAATTTGGAATACTGGGATATAGTCTTTGAAGGGAACTTGCAGACCGATAAAGAACACTCAAAGTATCAAAATACTCACAAGAATACGCTCAATAATATAGAGAGAAAGGGAGAGAAAAACTTTAGTTTACGTGTGATTTTCAATTCTAACCTAAAGACCCTATTTATAGGAAAATGCTTAGAACACCAAAGCAGAAAATTTAATAAAATATTAATTTATTAATTTTATTTTTTACGCACACCTTGCCATCTGATTTCAAAGAACTAACACATGTCCCACAAATGCAAAAATGTTTTTTGTAAAAATAATATTTAAAACTTCAAAATTAATTATTCGGAACTTGAACTTCAATAATTCATAATAAATAGCCCTTTTATCGAGAAAAATTCAAACCTTATGTTCTTTCCATAGGAAATTTTATTCTCTACAACTTTGCGGAAAGAATTTTTCTAAATTCCAAACAAAAATTGAATCAAATCCACAAACCAAGCGATTTTGAAGCTTTAATCAAATTTCAATTCGAGAAAATGGGGTCCAATCGCATGTTTAACGTGTTTTAAACATTAATTGTAACAAAAATACTCCTCCTCATATACTCATATATCCCACATTCATTGTAAAAATATCACCATTATTATATTATTAAAATATAATAATATATTTAAATAATTATTTATCGAAAAAAGATAAAATAATAATTTTTCAACAATTGTCACATTAAAATTTTCTCCATCTATATCCACATAAAATGAATATTTTCCTTATCATATAAATCAATAATTAATTATTCATAAATAATATTACAAGAATCACAATCTTGATAACTAGGCGCTTCCAGGAAAGAGGGGGCTTTTCAATAAGGATTTCTCCTTCTTGGCGCCGCAATTAGGTGACCAAACCTCTCCTTAGATGTAACTTTCTAGACATTGCCAATAATGTTATCTAATAATATTATTCCATTAATATGAATTATTGATCTGATAATAAAAATACTGTGTAGTGACAATTATTGAAACAACAATAATATAAAATATCAACGTATCAATTATTGAATCAATAAAATAAAATATTGAATAAGAATCTTCCGTAATAATTATTGAGTAATGCCTTCCTACGTAAGAATCAATAATTGGTGCAATACGGTGTCTTATTGTGTTTTAACCACCGGTATTTCAACAAGATTATCTGAATAACTTCTACGCTATTATTTATAAACAACTTATACTTGTCGTTTTCTTCATCCAATCGCTTTTACATTATGGGGCCCACACAAGGTCGCTACTGTGCGTCATTTAATATTCCCTACGGTAAGAATATTCCACGACCAAACGAATATTCTCCGATAAAAATAAATATTTGATAACCACTTGCATATTTGAAATATTTGCGCATTTTACCCATAACTAACCACATTAATCAAATCAACCCTTACTATTTCAAAATAATAAATAGAGGAAATTTAATTTTATTTATAATAAGTTGGGGTCTTACAGGAACGACCTGGTTGTTAAATATTGTGAGTTGTAATATTAATGATGAATAAGTTCGTGTTGATTAAAGATGAAATTGATAGTTCCATTGTGTTGAGATTATTAGTGTTAGTGGTTAACTCCAAAATTGGTGAAATTATTATTGGGAGTACATGTATATAACAGGAGTATACCATGTAAATTTCGAATTTTTTGGACAAAAATACAATTTATGATAAATGTCTAAATATTCGGACAGTACTATTTTTGTGAATAGTACCGTATAAATGAATAGTGCTTATGGACAGTACTCCGGCATGAAAAACTTAAAATTTAACAAGAATGTGTAGAAAATATCCTTGTGAAACGATACTAGATGAAACGCAAATTTCAAGGATATTCTACTAATTTCACGGAGTATAGAAGCAATACTTTATCAAAATGAGGGTATAATCAGGAATACGAGACGAAATAATACTACTCACATACTACAAAGTATGGAAAAAAATATTATTCCTTATGAATCTTCGAACAAAAATAATATCCATTACTTGTAAGAAGACTAGATATTGGAATAGTGAAGTAGTAGATTTCTCTTCTTCTTTCTCTCTATAGCTTCTCTTTATAATTGCTCTTGTGAGTCTTAGTGAATTGGTGAGAATGAAAGAAGAATGAGCTTCATTTATAGGAAAATATAGTTTTGATAATTACACGTTTTGGGGCTCAAAATATTACAGTATAATACCTTCATCTTTTTCTTCATTTTTAATTTAGGCCTGCAAGTATTAGAGCATTCACAACAGATTCTCCAATAGATTCTCTATCCTTATATTTGAAGAATATATCAATAAATCAATATCCAACAGTTTCCTTATCCTTATATAAATCTCTATTTTGATCCCTATATATGATTTGACTCCTCAGGGTGAGGGAATCAAAAGAGCATTCCCTATTTATGTAAAATGACATTTCACACCCTATTTATTGCGATTTTATGTTGGTTAAAAGATCTTTATCTCACTTAATTGCTAATTTGGGTATGCATGCCTATCAAATTCACTCATTTTTACTTTTTAAACAAAGAATTTAGAGAAAAAAAAGAACTATAAAAAAAATTAAAAATTAGTCAAATTTTGATTTTGATCATTTTATAAAAAATATTACTACTAATTATAAATTTTAATTTATAATTAAAATAATATTGTTTTAGTTCTCATAAATACATAATGATCGTTGCACATTTTGATTTCTAGCAATATTTATTTTAAATTAAAATAATTGCACTTTTTAAATTTAAACAACAATTACTTTTAAATAAAAAAATAGTTACAACGTTCAAAACATGATTTGACTGTTGGAACTTTCAAATTTTAACTTTTAAATTTTAAATTTTAAATTTTAAATTTTAAAATTTAATATTTAAGGAATCAATATAATTAGGAACCTGTTGGGTACATAGTGAAAAAATTGAATCCCTATCCTACAGAATGACCCAATAACACTACAGAGAGTAGGGATAGAGATAAAGAGAAACCGCGATATGCTCTTATCAAACTTGCATCACCTCCCCTAATAGTACATCATGTGAATCAATAGTACATTCATGTGAATCAATAGTTCTATACATGTGAAAAAAATAGTTACAAGATATAGTATCTTCATCTATACCTCCATTTTAATTTAGTCATGCAAGTATTATCAATCTTGCACCACCTCCCCTAATAGTACATGCATGTGAATCAATAGTACACACATGTGAACAAATAGTTATAAGCATGTGAATTAATAGCAATTAATTGCTCATTTATCCGATTGGTCAATATAACCTCCAGACATCAATTATTATCGAAATAAATATTGATTTCCACTAACACTAATAATCTCAACACAATGGAACTATCAATTTCATCTTTAATCAACACAAACTTAATTATTCATCATTAATATTATAACTCACAATATTTAACAACTAGATCATTCCCAAGAAAGAGGGGGCTTTCCGATAAGGATTTTTTCTTATTGGTGCGCAATTAGGTGACCAAACCTCTCATCGACATAACTTTCTAGATATCGTCATTAATATTGTAAGTAATAATATGAATAACTTTGTCGTCTCAATTATTGATTTAATAATATAAAAATATTGATAATGTGACAATAATTGAATCAATAATATGAGAGATATTATGCAGCAATTACTGTAACAATAATTGAGTATAATTGATTTATTTCTCACGTAATCATCAATAATCAATACCGTGTGATACTATGCAACCACGCGTATTACTGTACTTTTACTACCGGGTAGTTCAACAGTTTTACGGTAAAATTTTCACCGTTATTTTTATATAAAAGATATTTCTGTCATTTTCTAACTCCGATAATACTTCTGTTGTGGGGTCCACCAATGATTATATCGTCGTACGAATATTCCCTGTTAAAACGAATATTCCCCGACTAATCGATCGAATATTTTAAAACCACTTGTTTACTTAACAAAATTTATAAATATTACTCACAACTATAATATTATATCAAATTCACACTATAATATTCAAAAATATATTTTAAAAAAAATTATTTTTTATTCATAAAACTTGGGTCTTACACGACACTTACTAATTTAGGATGGGAGGGAGTAATAAATTCATAGAGAATTGTCTTCTACTTACTATTGTGAGAACGTAAAAAAGTCAACCCATGACAATCATAAACAAAATTATGTACTACCTCTATTTTATAATAGTAATATTCGTTTTTTGCATCATGTTCATGAATTAAAAAAATTATTTAATATTATTATTTAAAATTTAAAATTTATATGAAATTCTATCACTACCCTTTATGAGAAGTTAAAAATATTAATACAAGAGAATTTTTTTTTGGGACAATGAGAGAAGTTATGGGTGATATAGAAAATTAAATAATTTATTAATCAAAATTATCAAAATTTTACCTAACTCTATGTAACATATGCTATCAAAATTTGATCATCGCACAATAATCTATCTTTTCTTATTATATTTTAATTTATTAATTATATGTATAAATTTATTATTAACATAATAAATAATCTTATTTATAACGCATGAGTTTGTATCTAATGAACAACTAAAAGAGATTTGTTGGAATTTATCTTTACATATGTACTTTATTAAATTATTGAAGGTCTATCTTTCTTTTTGAATTTATTGAGATTAATTCATACAATAAATTAATACCCAATACAAAATAATAAATATTAAAATTTAAGAACGGAGGAATAATAAATTCATAGGTAAAATTGTCTTCAACTTACTATTGTGAGAACGTAAAAAGTCAATCCATGACAATCATAAACAAAATTATGTACTACCTCCATTTCATAATAGGAATATTTATTTTTGCTTTATGTTCATGAATTAAGAAAATTATTTAATATTATTATTTAAAATTAAAATTTATATGAAATTTATCACTATCCCTTTATAAAAAGTTGAAAACTAATAATACAAGAGAATTTTTTTTGAGACAATGAGAGAGAGTTATGGGTGATATAAAAAATTAAATAATTTATTCTCTTAGAAAGTTGTAAACGATAAATAAATTGAAAAAAAATTTCTTCTAAAAAAATCAATTATTATGGAATGGAGGTAGGAATAGATAAAATATATAGGACTATATGTCTGATAATTTGTTTTGTATTTTACAAAAGCAAGGGATCTTAATTAGGATATATAATCTATTAAAAAATATTTGAGGTCTATCGATAAATCCTCCTCTCCTATATAGATAAAGTTTTTGCATGTCTAGTTAAATTAATTTATTTCAAGTTATTTTGTATTTAATTAATTTCTATATAAAGGCCATAGCCCCAGCTATAAAAGGCCATCCACAACAAATTTAACAACCACACAAACTTGAATAGCTCTTTGTTTTTCATTGATACTTAGATACAGATATAATGGAGTACTCTGTTTTCTTGTGTTTGTACTTCACTTGTCTTGCTACGTTGTTTCTTTACTTTTTCCGTGTGAAAATAGGAAGCAAAAACGCCAAACTTTCACTCCCTCCGGCCCAACAGCTTTCCCTTTCGTGGGTGCCTCCCCAAATGCTCATAAACAAGCCGGTTTTTCGTTGGATCCATAAAGTTATGGATGACATGAACACCCAAGTGGCTTGTTTTTGCTTCGAAAGGTTCATGTTATTGTTGTCAGTGATCCAAAACTTGCATGCGAGTTCCTGAAGAAAGAAGACGCCAGCTTCGCTTCAAGACCTGTATGCATGGCTGCAGATATCACGAGCGGTGGTTACTTAACCGTCGCTATGAATCCATTGAGCAACCAATGGCAAAGGATGAGAAAAATCCTCTCCACCGAACTGTTGTCACCGGCCAAACACCGATGGCTTCATGACAAAAAAAAAGCCATGACAAAAAAATGGACGAAGCAGACCACTTGGTCCGCTTCGTCTATAACCAATGTATGGAAGGGGGTATAGTGAACTTGAGGGTTGCAAGCCAACATTATTGTGGAAATGTGATTAGAAGGATCATTTTTAACAAGAGATTTTTTGGGAAAGGAATGGAAGATGGTGGTCACGGTGCTGAGGAAATAGAGCATGTTGACTCTCTTTTTGCAATTCTTGGGCATCTTTACTCTTTTTGTGTGTCAGATTACCTTCCATTTTTGAGAGGGTATGATTTAGATGGCCATGAAAAGGTTATAAAGAAGGCCGTACAAATCGTCAAGAAGCACCAAGATCCTCTAATTGATGAGAGGATTAGACAATGGAAAGATGGTAGCAGAAAAAAAGAAGAGGACTTGTTAGACGTAATGATATGTCTTAAGGATTCCTCAACAGGCGCATCAATATTATCAGCTGACGAAATCAAAGCTCAAGTATTTGTAAGGTTCTCTCTCCTTTCATTTTACGACTAATGTTATAGATACTTGTACACAAAAATTGTGCATAAACAATATATATAAAAAAATGTAGGATCTATATATAAATATTGATGTTTTACACATTTTTATTAATGTGCAATAATACATAAGTATTCCTACTCTCGTTGTACAATTTTTTATATATAATTTGTAAACATGGTATTATTTTCATTTATATTATAAAGCTGGAGAAAAAAATAATCGGTTTTTGTTGTGAACAATTTTGTGAAGCTTTTTTGTGTTTCTTCTTTATCTTTTCCATCCCTTTTACTTTCTCTCTTCCACTCTCTTATTCATTTTACTCTCACACACTAATCTTTTCATATTACACCACACAATACTAGAGGTAATAAATTTTTAGTCTCAAAAAGTGTTAAATAATGTGTGATCATTATATTATTTGGATAAGTCTTTTACATCTATGACATAAAATACATTTTCTCTTATTCAATTTCACATCATTTGAGACACATTTAATACTAAAATTTGAGACCCTCTTTAACTCGATTCCTTTTAAAATGTCGTCATACATATATATATATATATATATATATATATTTTACTTAAATTGTTGTAATGAATTCACATGAAGGAACTAATGCTAGCAACCGTGGACAATCCATCAAATGCTACCGAATGGGCATTTGCTGAGATGCTGAACAAACCCCAATTACTGGAAAGGGCTACAAAAGAAATAGAGCATGTGGTTGGGAGGGATAGGCTTGTGAACGAATCCGATATTCCATTACTCAACTATGTCAAAGCATGTGCAAAAGAGTCTTTTCGCCTCCACCCGGTTGCACCATTCAACATACCACACGTGGCGGTTGTCGATACGGTCGTAGCCGGCTACTCCATTCCCAAGGGAAGTCACGTGTTACTGAGTCGACCTGGACTCGGTCGAAATCCTAGGGTCTGGGAGGATCCTCTCGAGTTCAACCCTGAGCGCCACCTCAACAACGATGGCTCCAACCTGGTTCTCACGGATTCGGAGTTTAAAATATTGTCGTTTAGCAGTGGAAAGCGTGGTTGTGTTGGGGTGACACTTGGCACTAACGTCACCACTATGCTATTGGCTAGGCTTCTTCAAGGATTTACTTGGAGTGTTCCACCAAATATGACAAAAATTGACCTACTTGAGTCAAAGACAGATCTCTTTCTTGCCAACCCACTTCTTGCATGGGCGAAGCCACGTTTGCCTCGCAACCTTTATCCTATAGCTTAATTAATTGAGGCTTAAGTTTTTATATATACGTTGTGCTGATATATATATATATATTAAAGCTTCGTAGTTTTTGTTATATGTATTAATCATTTGCTGATCTACCCTTGGGACAGTGAGTTCAATTAATCCCACTGAGTTTTGAAAGTTAATTATTTATTTATTTTTAATTATATAAAGTGTTTAACGAAAATAAAAAAATTCAGACTAAAGACTATTAAATGTCTCAAATTTCTATTAACACTAACACTTCACTCTTTTATATTGTTTAATAATTTACATTGAACATTATATTTTTACATCTAATGAAATTAGTTAATCATTGCAATAGTTTCAAGCAATGAAGTATCGAAAATGTTATTATAAATAATATTTTACCAATATTATTTAGTTTTGTAATTTATTTTAGAGGACACGGGAGATGAGGGATATCACGTTCTTGCGCGAGGTCTCTTATAATAACAATGTTTTAAAAAATTATAAAATATACCATTTTGTACATAACATGCATGGGAGGATTTGTATTCAATTACATAAAACGAACTCGATTATATATGATAGCTCACACAATTATTTGCAATGTCTCTTACATTCTTTTTTGCCTTTATTTTATTATATTTGATTTCTTTGTAAATTTTGTTTTAAAAAATTGAACCCATTAAAGTAAGGGCTGGATCCTCCTGAAATTAATGTACAACTTAATTTTTTATGTTATGTTAATTTTTAAAGAAAAGATTATCATTCTTAATTTTTAAGAAAAGATTATATATCATTTTAATATCTTTCAATTTTTTTAAGAACATTTGAACATATATAATTCTCCTATCTTAATGTACGTGCGGGTTCTTTAGTCAATACATGCTTTTTTCATCATTACAGTCGAAAAGATCAGAGATATTTAAATGTTAAGTTTGAAATGAAATATGATGATCGGGCTTAATGATTTTAATAATTCAATAATAGAGGCCCAATAGAATAAAAAGAATAAGCCCAATTTTCAGCACAAATAGATAAAAATATCAATGACCCAACATTGCTTACTAGTTTTTTGTCAATGACTGTTTAATGAAAACTATAAACAATCCATGATATTTTCTTGAGAATCATAAATGACAAGATGTAATTAAAAACGCATTACCCATTTATTGTCCATGAAATGAAATGAAAGAAGTTAAGGGCCCAATTCAGAAAGATTTCTAACCATTAGATTACCAGGATCCAAACCCGACGCTTCCCATTCAAATTCCAAATTATTACTGGCGTATTAATCAGCACTACTGTCTTGAACTCTTAAATATGGTCGAAGATAAAGGATAACTTTACCATTTTGAGCAGCTTTTATTCGAGCGCCTTCTAAATTTCGATATCTCTCTCTTTCAAATCGTTGATTCAAAACCCTCGATCAAAGTTCTCCCATACTTCAGGACACCCATCAAAACGTGGTTTCCACCAAACCCTAATCTTGAGTACTAACGCCGCTAAAACCCGTGAAACCCCATCCGAATACTACAGAAGTATCTGGGCGATTCTCGCGTGCCAACACTCCTTCTATCATAACCCAGGGTGACTGAAGAGAGTTCGAACTTTGCTCACATTCCAGATAATCTACCCGTCTTGTCAAGTGCCGCTCGAGAAAATGTATCAGCATATATCCCTAAAATTTTAATATCACATGATTCAATACTCTCTACATTTTAATATACTCATACCCACATTTGAACATATATAATTCTATATTTTATTTATATTTTCTCTAATTTATCCTCATTTACAAATTTTAATCGTCTCAAAATGTGCAAATATTTTCTGCAATCATTCAACATGAATAAATTTATTACCCTTGACATGCAAATTAAATTGTTAGAAAATTAAAACATATTATTAGCTGTACCACATCATAACTCGTTGACTAAGCCGAACAATGCCCATGTATAATTATTATTTCCAATTTTTATTCTTCTTTATTCTAGGAATATTATTATTGTTCTTTGTTAGGCTATTTCTCACTCATAATGTTGGCCGCATAGTAATTAATTATCATTAATGCATGGTAATTAATTATCATTAATATATATATATATATATATATATATTGGTTATCAACTTCCGGTACTACTTGCTTAATAATTTTATTTTTCAAATGCTAGTAACTGGTTAATTGGTGTATTAATGTGAAGAAAACTTGGGACAGAAGAACAACAATCAAGGTAGAAAAGCCAAATTAGGAACGTATAAACCATATATCCCTTTTTTATTCTCTCTCTCTCTCTCTCTCTCTCTCTCTCTCTATATATATATATATATATATATATATGTTGGTTGTCAACTTCGGTACTAGATACTCTATGTCCCATAATATTATGGAAGTTTTAGATAATTTTATTTTTTTTCAAACGATCGACGCTTATATAATCTATGAGAATTAACTTCAATTTTTTTAAAATTATCTTCAATGGGAAAATGTTATACATAAGACAGAGTATGAGATAAGTATATACGTTGGGTCTGCTAAAGCCAAAGGAAAATTAGGACCATATATATATATACATATACATACATATATATGTTTGTTTTTGCTAATTTAGGGAGGAGGTTTGAACTTGGGACCTTTATTCTGCAAGAACACGTAGGCTAAAGAATGTCCGCCTTGATTTGTTTCAATGCAGAGGCCTAGAGGGCCAGTTTTTTGAAGCGGTCTTCGATCCGTTACAACGAGAAAATCTAACCTTGAGTTGTCGATTGTCTTTCTTGGCGATAGAGCTCATCGGTAGTACATACTAGTATTATAGAGCTTATAGAGCTCATCGGTAACCCTATAGTTTTCAACTCTTCAAACCATTTTGCAGGTCTTTGGAAGGAATAAGAACACCAAATTCCTCGAGGAAAAGAGGCTTAACTTACTTTCTTTAACTAAAAAATGTTTTTTTTTTGGAATTATTATAGATGGTTAAAGCTTTTTGTGTCGGTTCATAACACAAGTTCTTTGATTGGAGAAGGAAAACACAGTGTCTACAATATATTCACCGATTATGTAATTTAAGAATCATATTTGGTTGGGCTAGCTAATTAGAGAAATTTGAGACACAAGCAATTCAAATCAAAATGGGGTTATTGCAGACACAAAATCTATATATAAGTCATGACCCCACAAGCCATAAACAGATTGAATTGTGGAGTTTGGCTAAACCTCTTTGTCAATTGAGGTGAGACAAAGTTTGAGATTGTTATTTACTTGTCTCTTACAGAAAGGGAGTGATAATTTATTTATATTGACCGACCTCCATTGGTGGAGCCATCGCAATTCAAATTACTATGGTGGTCTCTTATTTTAATTATTCTGTGGGGATCAAATCTTTCAAATTACTCCCTCTTTTGCTTTCCCTTATTAATTTCTCCTCATGCTTTCCGTTAAGTTGGTTATTTCTTCTCTTAATTGACATCATCTTTAAATAAGCAGTTGATATTGTCGGAATAAATAATAACTTTTCACTCCAACCATATTTATTGTCAAATGTATTTAGAAAAATTCAAGAGTATCACAAGAATTGTGGATAGTTGTTTTGGAAGTCAAACGTTTAGCATTTGAGCTAATATATATAGGCATGTAAGAACTACATAAGTTTTCTTATTTCTAGATATATAAAGGGTATGACTGACCTGATTAATTAATTGTTGAATGTTGACATCTTATTATCAAGATATTCAAGATTTACTAGATCAAACTTTGAGTATTACTATATACACGTGCAACTCAAAATAACGATATACAATTAAGGTTGTATTTGATAAACCTGAGAATTAAGATCCGAATGATTATGATGTCTTAATAAATTAGATCATTTGAATGGTTATGAGGTTTGAATCTAAAAAATTATTTGATAACTAAAAAGTAAGTTGTCTCTTAATGACACTATTTTACTATTTTTAAAGCGTAAAATTTTATTTAATAATTTTAAATATTCAATTTAATAAAAATGAGTGCATAATATTGTTGAATAAATTTATATAAAATTAAAAAATTATCAAAAAAAAATCATTAAGAGGTACCTCTTAATTATTAAGATTTTATTTTCTGTCTTACCGATTAAGAGGCATTCAAAGGTAACAAAAAAAACAAACAATATCATACCTCTTAGCGAATAAGAGACAGTCCATTAAGAGACAATCAGATATAAACAAACAACACCTAAGTATAATAAATTTACATGGCTTTTAATTCTTGATCTACTACTACTATACAGATAATTTAATTGGGGACACAAATCATCATTTTTACTAAACTTTTGGGTGAAAATTGGATACAATCCGAGTATTTGATCCTTTCAAATATGTGCACAATTAAACAACAAAATCTTCCTCATTATTCCCCCTAACATCTAACATGGGGCTCAAGCTACCTGGATTGTTAATTAATGTGGAAGGAAGTGGTGGAGGTAAATGTAATTAGCTCAATTAACCAGCCCTCAATAAATAAATAGTATCCTGTATACTGCATGTAGTAGCAATAAACAAACAGCATACTCCTGGACTCCTAGTCACCTAGTAGTCTAGTGCTACATAAAAAGAGTCAAACAACTTTGGTTCCTCCGCATCACGTGCTCTCTCCCCACTCGTGCCTCCATGTTCTTTTAGGTTTTTCGGTGCGATATACTCTCTCTATCCCATAACATATTATGAAGTTTATTTTTTTAAAAAATTATTTGTCGTTTTATATAATTTAAAAAAATTAATTATAATCTTTCTAAAATTATCATTTATAAAAAAATATTAAATATGAGAGAGAACGTATGAGATTTATGATAATTATGAGAATTTAAAAGTATTATAAACAATTGATATTATATTTAATATTATATAATTATTTTTTTAATTATTGTGCACAACTCTAAAAACGTCATATATTATATATTATGGGACGAAAGGAGTACAAGTTTGTTGGGGTGAAGTCAGAATTGGGGATGCAGGCAATGGGCATATTATTTCTCATTCATATATATATATCTGATCGGGATCAAGATCGTCACTTCTCTTACTCACTCGTTTCATTCCTCTTTAGCGACGGACACGGCGTAGCGGTTTGGTCATACAACCGTCGTCTATACTTTTAGCGACGCTTATATGTTATCCGTCGCTAAAAAATATGATCGACAGTTGAATGACCAAAATCGTCATCCGTCAAAATAAAAGGGGTGAGCGCGGTGAGTAAGATAAAGGGTATGCACTTGATACTTGCTCTCTCTCTATATATATATATATATATAGTGTCACAAATAGCATGGCACCTTAAGGCTTAAGCATTATGCTACGCATGACAGGCACAAATCAAGAAATACTCCAAATCTTCTCTGTTAGACAGAGAAGAAAATGAAAAAGACCATGCCAGTTTGCCTTGCGGACCAACATAAGTCAGCCATTGTTTTAGCTAGCTAGCTAGTTCTTTAAATTAAACTATGAGTTGATGTTGCCTAGTGTGGGCAAGGAAATCGTACCTTGCTAGGGTTAGGGTTTCGTGTTGGCTGAGGAGGAGAAATCCACGAAAATGCTGAATTGATTGATTGATTGAAGATGGGAGAACGATGGTGGCGATTACTCCAACGACGCTGCGGGCGTAACCCCTAGAATCCGGGAACCGTGTTAGGGTAACAGATTCCAAGAGCCTTCTTGAGTCCTTCAAGTTGAGAGAATGTCCAAACCCTTTGGTGCTTTTAGTGGAATCTCCAAGCCTTTAAGTCACCAAAAGGGTCCTTCGATCTTCCAAGAGTCCAAGTTCGGATCTCAGGAGAAGTCCCTTCCCAATGGAGTGGAAGAGATATTTATAGGGTTTTTGGAGAGTGGTCATGTGATAGGCACATGTCCTCGGAGAAATTCCAAATTTACCTTTAGTCATCAAAGTAATGCCCGGATCGTCACCCGCCTTCTACCACCAATCCAATCCTCAATCAATTCCCAAAATGAGTCACCTCCACGTCTTCCGCCTCGGGACACGTGAAAGATTATCTCGAGATCTTGCTTCTTTTTTTTTCGCTCTTCCGTGCTTTCCATTTAATCATAATACGAACCTTAATTTGTGCATTTAATTCAATTAGGTCAATTGAACCCTAATTTGCACTTGGGCCCACATTTGCCCCCCCCTGTGGCGAGTCGCGTCCTTGGAGTGACGATCGTGCAAAATACTTTAACTCTGTGAATACTTTTGCAATTTTCCGAAAAATGCTCGATCTTGCAAGTCCCGAAAACAGCAAAATCATAGGAGGCGTAACTTATGGGAGCTCTCCCCAATATATCTTTGGAAATCCTCTATCAAATCTTTCCAAACCTTGCATAATATTTGTTTCCCTAATTAATTTTTATATGTATATATATACATATATTGAAACTAAATCAAAATAAATTATATATTTGTCAAATAAAATCAAATCTTATTTTAATTTATAAATAAGATCAAATCCTTCTTTATAGAAAATAAAATCATTCCTATTATTTTGGAAACAAAATCAAATTATTTTATTTATATACTTATAAAATTAAATTAGGAAGAAATTATTTTACTAAAAATATTTTTGATAATCGAGAAATATTTTTTTTAAATAAGAATAATTTAATTTGATAAAATAATAATATTATTATTATTTTTTAAACGCAAAGATCTTTTCCCTTAATTGGTGATACCGCGTAGTCATTTATGGGGATTGACAGGAATTGATTCCACTAGACAAGTATAGCAAATTAGCAATTGATTTTGCTGGACATGTATTTTAGAGAAAGAAGACGGAAAAAAAAACTAAAGGGGAAAAAGAAGCAATTGCAGAGTAATAGTGGTAAATGTGAAGCTTCGGGAAGATAAACAAATGAAACAATCATGAAGAATTGACAAGCGAAAAATCAACACATTTACAATTCAAAGTGAAAAATGAGCGCGAATTCTTCCTGTGAACGCGAGCTTCATTTTCAAAACCAAATCATTATTTTAGCTTTGACAGGAATTCCTTGTGAAACTGTGATTGGTCATTGCAAAATATTTCCATATAAAATAAAATAAAAGTTCGCAAGTCGGGATACTAAAATGATTGAATCAAGGCATCTTTTGATTGGCTATAATTCTAACTTTTCATAAGTAATATTATGGGAAGGACTCTAGAATAATGGTATGATGCTTGGGTCAGTCAGAAATGATAAACAACCTCTTTTCCTCAATTTATAAAATGGATATACAAATGACAAATCCTATATCCCATGCATATAATTCTCTAGTTATGATTGAAGGCGTAAATTCAGCAACGCCTAATTGTCTAGTTAATTACCTTATATTTATCACAATTACCCACAAAATTTCCAAATTGTAAGACCCATATAAAATATTCCTCGTTCATATATATTTTTCGAGAATCGCTAATCTCCTGGGAGAACTTTATTAGCAATTCATGAGTTTTTTTTTTATTTTTTTTTATTTTATCAAATTCAACACATTCTTATTAATAATTAATTCGAGTAGTACTCCGATAGTATGATACAACAAACTTTATTGTGGCGCCCCCAAAATAGGTATACATCACCTATTCGAGTTGTCAATACATGGTACATGTAAACAACTACAACTTTATTATTACAACAAGAAATCGTGAGTTTGAATACAAATATTATCTTCTGGACAATATCTATACTCAAATAAATCCTCATCACATTTATTGATACATTATTTTACAAAAATGGTGAGGACTACTAAACAATTCTTTCTAAAACCTTCATTTCATACCAGAGCTAACTGTTCGCTATATTCTCGCATCCCGAGAAGAAAAATGGAACAAAAAGGAAAAGGGTGAGCTCAACTAGCCCAGTAAAAGAATATTATGACTAAGATAATATACAACAAATTACTGCTTAGTCTTCAACAGGGGAAAAATCTAATAGAATACAATAGACAACAAATTTTAAATCAATATTCGCAATGAAAATAATAATTCATTAGAAGAGTTAAGTAGAGAATGCAAACTACTATCTTCTATGTATGAATTTAAAAGTTTATCGCTCTATCTTTTATCCCCGTAACATCAATCAATAAACATCCGAATCAAATATTCATCTTTTGCACTACGGGCCAAAGATATTCATCATTAGTCATGTTCATCTAAACACTGCTCATCTTTTACTACTGACCAAAGATATTCTTCAGAAATCATTCATCTTTGCACTAAAGGCCAAAGATATTCAATAATATCATCATTTAAGAATGAGGATGATGAAAATATTTTTAAAGAAACGAATCCAAAGGAAACAAAATGACAAGGATTAAGGATTAAGGATTAGTACTTTGTTTTATCCATGTTCAAAAATACCTCAAAATAATCATAGTGGTGTAAAATTCAAGAATGATCAAAACATGGATACAATCAAAGCTAGTATCCGAATAGATATTTTGACAAAAAAAGAAGAAATTTTATTTTCTATGAATAGTCAGATATCGTGAATAGTCAGTATCGTGAATAATAACTCAAACACCAAAAGATAAAAATTTCCCAAAAACATCTTCACGCTTTATGAATAGTACTAAGTGAATAGTACTTTCGTGAATAAGAACTCATGAATAAGAACTCATGAATAGTAACTCGTGAATAAGAACTCATGAATAGTAACCCCGACATGGAAAAGTTCTAAATTTGATAAAAGTTTCAACCAATATTTCAAAGATAATGATATTGAAGAAATAATATCATTTGAGAAGAAAATAACATCCCTTACCTCGAAAGATTAAGTACTTAAATTGAATCTAGGGTATAGTCTTTGAAGGAACTTGCAGACCGCTCTAACAATACTCAAAGTATACTCACAAGAATACGCTCAATATATCGAGAGAGAAATAGAGAGAAACTTCAGTTTCTGGTGTGTTTTTCAATTCTAACCTAAGCACCCTATTTATAGGAAAATGCTTAGATCACTAAAGTAGAAAATTGAATATAATATTAATATATTTTTCACATTTTCTTTAGCCCACCTTAGACAACTGATCTCAGCCCATTTGAATCACATGTGAGGCCAACTTAGTTGCAAAAAATGTTTTTCTCAAAATAATTAACTAAAATTCCCAAAAATTAATTATTTCGGAACTTCGGAACTTCAATAATTCATAATAAATAGCCCTTTTTTCTGAAAATTTAAATCTCGCGAGTTTTTATAGGAAATTCAATTCTCTACAACTTTACAGAAGAAAGTTTTTCCGAATTCCAAACAGAAATTGACCGAAATCCACAAACGGGCGATTTTACATGCTATAATCAAATTTCAATCAATAAATGGGGTCCAATTTATATGTTTAACATGTTTTGAACATTTATTGCAACAAAAAATACTCTTCCTCCTCATATACTCATATATCCCACATTCGTTGTAAAAATATCACAATTATTATATTATTAAAATATAATAATATATTTAAATTAATTATTTTATCGAAAAAGATAAAATTTCAATTTTCAACAATTGTCACATTAAAATTTTTCTCCATCTATATCCACATAAAATCAATATTTTCCTCATCATATGAATCAATAATTAATTATTCACAAATATTACGTAATCACAATATTGACAACCGTGTAGTTCCTGTAGAAAGAGGGGCTTTCCAATAAGAATTTCTTCTTACTTGGCGCGCAATTAGGTGACCAAACCTCTCCTTAGAGACGAACTTTCTAGACATTACCAATAATGTTATCTAATAATATTATTCGGATAATATGAATTATTGTTTCGATAATGAAAAATATTGTGTAATGACAATTATTGAAACAACAAAGAATATAAAATATCAACGCAACAATTATTAACTCAATAAAATATCGAATAAGAATTATCGTAACCATTATTGAGTAAAGGCCTTCTTACGTAAGAATCAATAATTGGTGCAATACCGTGGTATCTTCTTGTGTTTTAACCACCGAAGTATTTTAACAAAAGATTAATTCAGTGAATAACTACAATCGTTATTTTTAAACAACTTATATTTGTCGTTTTCTTCATCCAAACGCTTTTCAGTTATGGGACTCAAGACACATCAAGGCTGGGTAAATCATTTAATATTCCCAACGAGCATTTAATATTCCACGACCAAACGAATATTCCCTACAACAATGAATATTTTATAACCACTTGCTTATTTTGAAATATTTATGTATTTTACCCTGCTAACTATCCACATTAATCAAATCAACCCTTACTATTTCAAAATAATAAATAGAAAATTAAATTTCATTAATAATAAGTTGGGGTCTTACATTTTATATATAATTCCCTAAAGATATATAGGCATGCTCGATTGCTTTCAATGGAGCTAATATATAAAATATTGTTTTATAATCTATATGTATGCATAATTGATTGACTTTTGTAAAAGTAATAATCATGTCATATGATACATTTATAATTAAAACCCATAGTATCTTACTCCTTATATATATATATGCAATAATCTTCCTAATAATTTTTTTTTTATCTTGATACACCAAGTCTTTCCTTTTATCAAATCAAATATTAATTTTTATTTCCAAAATAAAATCAAATCTTAATTTTATAAAATCAAATCTTAATTTTATTTTTTGAAATTAAATCTTTCTTTATTTTGGAAAATCAAATCAAATCTTTCTTAATTTGAAAAGAGATTTTTTTTTAAAACAAATCAAAATCATAAAATCATATGAAATAAACTAAAATCATATGATTATGCATGATAGCCATAGTCCCTTTCTATTCACGCCAAAGTTCGTCGGCCGAACCCTTAGTCCAATTTATTTTTATTTTATTTTATTTTTTTTTTTTGGTAAACCCTATACAAAAAAATGAGGTAACCATTTTTTTTTTTGAATCTTTGGTAACCCCTATTTTTTTTTTTTTTTGAAAATAAAATAAAATCTTATTTTATTTTTTCAAAAAATAAAAATAAAATATATAAATAAATAAATAAAATATTTACTTATCTTATTTTGAGAGGTCCTGTTGCTTCCATGATTAATTCTTGTCTTCTTTCTTTTTGCCATAAGAAAGATCCGTGGAAGCTATACATGCCTTCACACTCATCCAATGACTATCGATTAACACCTCATGAAACTAAAAGAAAATAAGCCCATGAAAAGAATGAACATGATTAACCCCACTCTTGCTTTCCCAATGCCAATTATTTGGTTCCTTTCAAACCGCTCTTTATATCCCATGAGTCATCAAGTCATATAGCCTTCTCCACTCCTTCCCGTTATTCTTGATCGATCCTGGCATTACCCAAGTGATTCTACACAATGATTCAATGAGAACACAAGCGTCCAAAGGCTCCTCGTGATCCGAAAATAAAAGAGAAGATATTCCACCATCTCTTCTTCACAATAGCCCATAAGACCATCAACAATCAATTCTCTTGGGATAGAAATCACCTCATTTGCCTTTGACAAATCCGAGACACGTATATATATATATATATATATATATATATATATATATTTTTTTTTTTTTATGAGGGAAATTGATTATAACCGCCTCTAATTCATAATTCGTTTTATTGTTGAAGGTGACTTACTTTCAAGAAAAATCTTTGTTTTCATAATTCTTTTATTTAGTTGGAATTTCGAAACTCTTTTCATGTATAATTATTTTATTTTGTCGATTGATTGTTTGTTTGTTGGTTGATGTTTTTGTTTAATTTTTTCTTAATTGTTTCATCGATTTCTCTTTTCAGGTGATTGTAGTTTTTCTTTTCCGCCATTTCACCTTAACAGATCTTGGCTCGGATATTCTTCAAAGAAAACAACACCGCAAGGAGGAGGATTTATTCCGAGCCATTTCACCTTAACAAGGTCATTGGCTCGGATATTCCGGAAGAAAGGAACACTGCAAGCGAGGAGGATCTATTCTCGAGCCATTTCACCTTAACAAGGTCATTGGCTCGGATATTCCGGAAGAAAGGAACAACGCAAGAGGAGGAATTTATTCCAGCCATTTCCCCTTAACAAGGTCCTTGGCTCTGGATATTTTGAAAGAAAGGACAACCCCGAGGAGAAGAGTTTATTCCGAGCCATTTCACCTTAACAAGGTCATTGGCTCGGATATTTTGAAAAGAAAGGACAACATCGCAAGGAGGAAGAATTTATTCCAGCCATTTCACCTTAACAAGGATCTTAGTTCGGATGTTCCTGTGAAGTAGCATTCATTCCAATCAGTTGATTCGACGAGTAAGGAGAAGTTAAATATAAGAGGGAGAGCTCCTTGGGTGGCTAAATCCTACGGTCAACCCTTAGGGAACCGACCTAATGGCCTCCTTTTCACATTTCCCGTTCTTCTTTACCCTTTTTATTTGAATGGCTCCTAATGCTTGTGCTCTTTTCTTCTTTCTTTCAGTGTTCATGATCTTCCTTTTCGAATCCAAGGTGTCCGTGATCTTCCTTTCCCAAATCCAATCTTCTTATTTAAGTTTCATACCCTCTCTCTTGTTATGGTAAGCACTTAATTTCAAATGCTCATTCACTTTCTTTCTTTGTTTCTAGAATTCTCATGTTATATTTTCTTGTTGCAGCCAACTCCAAAGAAACGCTTCCACGAATTCGAAAACTACTAAGGAGGTTCCTTTCATCAATGATCGGGAAAGGCTCCCTTTATGGGTCTTCCGACGTTTCTCGGGAGCAAGTGAAGAATTATGATCGTCTGACCTTTCCTCCTCCTGAGAAAGCGTGCTTATTTCTATATGCTACGGCTTGCAAGTTTAGACAAATTCCTGATTACTCGCTTCGCGATTCCTCGTATGTGTATAGAAAAAACAGAATACCCTACACCCCATTCATTTCATACCCGACTCATCCAATCGTCTTCAGGGGTGGCAATATTGGACGGACGAGGTTCTCGCAAATTCTGATTATGTGGATATACTGAAGAGGGCCTACATTCTGCGTTGCATTCAATTATCACAGGATCTTCGTATCCCAAGCGGGACCAAGATGCTCTTACCGCCTTGATTTCACGTTGGTGTTCTTCTATATACATTTGTCACTACTTGGGGGAGTTCACCCCAACTCTGAGGATGTCTATGTCATCTACCAAGAAGCATTTTCCCCTAACTGCGTGAGTCACGCCTTTGGTGAGATGATCATGCAAAATATTTTTAAGTGTTGAAGTCTTCACTTCTTGAAGCTTGATGTTTTGCAAGCCTTGAAAACAAAAGTCCTAGGAGAGTGAACCTCTGGGGAGCAAACCCAGGAGGCAAGCCCTAGAGGATCTCTTCAAGGATATCTAGGTATCTCCTAACTTTCCTTGGACATGTCTCCTTCTATGCTAGGTTGGATCTTTTTATTTCCAATCATCATGTTGTTGCACTTCGTTCTAAGTCACTTCACGCCTCTATGAGGATGACTTACTTTATGTAAACTTTAGGAGCTTTAAGATGACATACATAAATTGAAGACCAAGCTTTTGGGAAATTGAGTCACTACCCAAGACCTTGAAGGCTCGATAGCCTCTAATCTGAAGGCTCATGGTACCACACCATTGTCGACTTGAAGGCTTTAGTTATTCCCTTCTCTTTAGTTCGACAATGTCATGGCCTTTAGATCATAAACTTTCATAGTTTTTTTTTCATTTCTGTATCGTAAAATTTACGTATATATATTTCATTTATCAAATTTAGTTTCTTTTATCCTTATTGATTGCCTTTAATTTGAACGATTCTTTAAAACTCAATATTTAACATTGAATCTTAAGTTGTTGAATTAAGACTCCAAGACACCAATAGGCCTCATAAAACAAAGAAAAACATGAATCTATTCAAGAAAAACATGTTTTTTTTATGCAAACTAACACTTGAATCTATACTTCCTTTTTTTTTTTTTTAGATTAGAAAAATATTCAAGCATAAGTGGAAGTTTGACAATTTATTGATAACAAAATTGCTTTTAACGAAAAGCATAACGTTTCAAATAATAAATCCTCGATTACTTTTGAAGTTGAAAGTATAACTTATGCGTTCGAGGACTTATAGTCAAAAAGCCTCAATTACTTTTAAAGTTAAAAGTATAACTTTTTTAGGTCTAAGGACTTATAGTCGTGTGCCTCATTCACTTTTAATGATAAAGTGTAACACTCGAGTGCCTCGTCACTGGGTCGTCCCAATTTCTTAAAAGTCAAGATCTACGAGGACTTGAAATCGGGTGCCTTGTCACTTGAGTCGCCCGGGTTTCTTGGCAAGTCACGGTCTCTACGAGGACTTGAAATCGGTGCCTCGTCACTTGGGTCGTCCAATTTCTTGGCAAGTGCGATCTACGAGGACTTGACCACCATTTAGAGTGGACCACCATCTTGGGTGGATTTTTATATATATATATATATATATATATTTTTAATTCATCACCCTCTTGTGCCTCCAACCTTGGTCATCCAATTACTTGGCAAGGGATACTCACGAGGACTTAAACCACCATTTTGGTGGACCACCATCTTAGGGTGGATTTTAATTCATCCGTAGTTCGAGTTTTTCGATGGTAGAGCCAGATTTGGGTTCTTGACTTCGGGATTGAACCATGGGTGATAGTGTTACACGCTTCTTCTCCTAGTTCAATCTCCCCGCCGTCGACTTCTCATGGTATATCCTCCAGAGATCGTAACGTAATTCCATAGTGGAATGTCCTGCGTATTGGTGGTATACACAGAAGTCCGTCTTCTTTTCATCTCTTCCGTTACAACCAACCGGGGTCTTGGAGGCTTCACCACTCCATGCTCAACCCATTGTTCGGACAGGCTCCCTGAATGCCTTCTCGCTGCATGTAATAGCCTCCTGAATCGCATCCCGGTATACTTGTCACCATGCTTTTCTGTTTAGCTCAATTTTCTCATTCTTCTCCTCTTGTCCCTTTGTGGTTTTGGATCGAGAATCACCCAAAGCCACTTTCTTCATCCCTCTTGCTCTTCCATGTAACCATCGCATGGTCGGTGGGAAATGTCATGATTCCTCCCAAGTCTTGTGCAAAAGATGAGAGGGTCGCAAATGAATCACAAGCTTTGGTAATGAGGTGGGGCTTGAAGGCGTCTAAAGCACCATTGTTGCATATACTAACCAAGTTCTTTTCTTCAATTGGCTCTGCACACCTCCTCGTGCTCGGGCCCCGAACTCATCGACATAATCGACAACTCCTCATTCGGTTTTCTGCTTGAACCGCATAAGCTCCACAATGGTTTCTGCTTTACGCACATAAAAAAATTTCTTGAAAAATTGTAATTTTAAGTCATCCCAATCATGGATACGACCCTTCTCCAAATTGTAGTACCAACTAAAGGCACTATCCACAAAGTCTTGTTGAATTCCCCATCAACAAGTTGTGGTTGTTCACTTCATTCATATCCGAGCCACGGAGACATCGACTCTACAAACTCGCAATATGTTCCCTAGCATTTCCTTTTTCCCCACAGATTTTGGAAATCATGGGTGCTCAATATACCCCGTTGGGTAAGGTTGCCTCCGAATGTGTGCGGGGGTAAGGAGGAGTAAAGTCCAACTCGAGGGTCGAGATGTCATGCTCGCGAAGTTGATTGATCACGTCAATCATATCATCCTTCGTCACATCACGGGCTTGTGGCGTGAACTCTATGGGGTGTTGTGATATCTTTCTTCTTTCACGTCGGTGGTGTGTATGGTAGAAAATTGGTTGATGGACACTTGCATCATGAACAAATACCGGCACTTTGTGGAAGTTCTTTGGCTCATTCATTGGACATTGCTTGGAATGGTTGGCATTTGCACTGTGAAAATGATGGAATAGTAGCTGAGATGATGTTTACCTGAGGTTGGCTTGCTTCCATCCTAGGTTGTGCACACGCCACCACCGCTACGGGCTTCCAAGTTGATTATTGGAACCAATTGACTTTTAGTTAATGGAGGTACAATGTGGTTCTCTTTGTTGTTGTTACCATTATTGTTGTCTTCCACACCTACTTGTTCCCCATTCAAACTTCTTGGGAACATGGCCTTGAAAGTGGGAATCAGCATCAACCGCTCAAGGAATTTCCCATCTCCTCTTGCTTCCTCTCTGCATTTCAAAGATCATAGCCATCATCATTCCTTGCCCTTCTCGTGCTTCCTTTCAATGCCTTGAGCATCTCCAGGTTGCACATCATTCGTCGGGTCTCCACCGCATCCTCGCCTTGCCTTCTTGCGTTGGTTTGTTGTTGATTGGCCATATGTGGTGACGCCGAACTTCCTTCCAAGCGTCTTGATAAGTGGTTGGTCAAAATCCGTGTTCATACCTTGGAAAGCTTGAGTGGCTTGCCTTGGAACTGGATCCGGTGAGGTAATGCTATTTGTTGGTGAAGCGCTTCTTCCTCGTAGTTCTCCACTTCGAGTTGTGGGCATACCCTTCACGAATTCTACACCTCCCCAAAGCAGAGTCGCCAAATAAATGTGGGAAGGAAATCGTACCTTCGCTAGGTTAGGGTTTCGTGTTGGTTGAGGAGGAGAAATCCACGAAAAGTAACTGGAATTGATTGATTGATTGAAGAGGGAGAACGACAATGGGCGATTACATCTAACGACGCAGCGTAACCCCCCTAGAATCCGGAACCGTGTTAGGGTAACAGGATTCCAAGAGCCTTCTTGAGTCCTTGAAGTTGAGAGAATGTCCAAACCCCTTTGGTGCTTTTAGGTGGAATCTCCAAGCCTTTAAGTCACCAAAAGGGTCCTTCGATCTTCCAAGAGTCCAAGTCTTGATCTCGAGAAGTCCCTTCCCAATGGAGTGGAAGAGATATTTATAGGTTTTTTGGAGAGTGGTCATGTGATAGGCACATGTCCCCGGAGAAATTCCAAATTTACCTTTAGTCATCAAAGTAATGCCCAGATCGTCCCCGCCTTTCTAAATTACCAATCCAATCCTCAATCAATTCCCAAAATGAGTCACCTCCACGTCTTCGCCTCGGGACGCGTGAAAGATTCTCTCGATCTTGCTTTTATTTTCTTCTTGCTGCTTCCATTTAATCATAATACGAACCTTAATTTGTGCATTTAATTCAATTAGGTCAATTGAACCCTAATTTGCACTTGGGCCCACACCTAGCTAGCAATCTCAGCCTTATTTTCTAAGAAAAATTTAATCCTTGTAAAAGAGTTTATTTGTTATTAGTAATTACATGATGCTTACTTGATACATGAAGTAAAATGTATTTGTCAAAAAAGGTTGACTGATGTTTGCTTGACAACTAAAAGAGAACAAAAGAAAAAATAGGTAAAGTTGAGTTTGTGGGTTGTAAGTAACCTAAATGTTTACGATATATATATATATATATATATATATATATATATATATATATATATATATATATATATATACCGTCCCCTTCTTCAACGAACTTTAAACAGTGAACTAAAAATAAATCGGTTATAGCGACGGCTTTTTAAGTAATAGCAATTGTTCAATCATTGTCGACTTTGTTAGCGATACAAAAAATCGTCATTATAGCTCGATTTTCTCAATGATGGAGGGAATGAACTAAGAATCAACCAAGTATAATGACGGGCTTTTTTTCGTCGCTATAGCATAAAAACCTGGCTTTCATGTTATAGCGGCGAAAAACACCGCCACTATATAATTATTTATTCTTAGTTATTTCCTCCAGAATTAAACTGAGATATACGAGATATATATATATATATATATATATATATATATATATATAAATTTGTCCTTATAAATTTAAATATATCTCAAATTAAATATGTTGAAAATATCTAAACAAAATAATGATGCAATATATATATATATATATATATATATATATATATTAAGCGACACTTTTATAACTATTTTAAAAATAATAAATAATTTAAACAACATTTATTACTCGAATACTATTAAAAATAGAAACATAAACAAAACAAAAATAGTAAGAACAGAGGCCCAAACTGTTTTAGTTATACTTTGGTTCTGCTTACTTATTAACCAAATACTAATAAATTAATCACATTATAAATAAATAACTCAAATTAATTCACCCTCTTAACAAATTTAAGAGCTAATTAAAATAATTAAACACACATTCTGATACAAGGAACGGCCAGAGTATTTATTTGTACATCTTGACAAAAATATTTTCGGACATTCCTACCTAACATTATCCAGTTTAGTTTAAAATTACAGCTGGATTGAGGCGTGTCCTCAGCCGTCTGATCATTCGTACTACTAACCAGTAAAACATAGGAGTACTACATTAAAACACTCACGCTCTCTCTCTGATCGCAAAGCACAGTAAAATCCTAAATTACGGCGGTTAAAGTTAAAAACCCAGCCAATAAAAATGGCTACTTACAGCATTCCCACTCCTTCCCTCTCTTTTGTCCCTGGCGCTCACTTCTTTCAAGTTTCTCCCCCGGTCTATATATATAGAGAGAAAGTACTAATATACAAATACATTAGATATATATATATATATAGAGAGAGAGAAAAAGAAGAAAGAAATTGAAGTGATAGTACTATCTGCAAAACCACCTGTTGCGACGGAAATGACGGTGTTCGGCTACTCAACTGCCGGCGGTTTCCTGGCCGGAAGACAGGTGGTTCCGGTGGACTACGAGACAGAAGTTTCGCAACGGCTCCTCGAAGCTACGCACTCTAACGATCTAAAATCGGCGTTCGAGTGCCTCGCCGATCCGTTGGTCGACGTTAACTACGTCGGCGCCGTGTGCTTGAAGGTTCGGAAGACGGAGCTGGTCTGTCACGATGAATTGCCGATTGAAGTTCGAGTTGAGTACGAACAGTTCAAGAGCGACGTTACGGCGTTGTTCCTCGCCGTAAACGCCGGAAATGTTGTTCTTGTGATGAAATTACTGGTAATGTTATTTAGCTCAGCTCTGATTTTTTAATTCTATTGATCGGATCAATAAAGTTGATTAAGTTTTTTGCATGTTACTGTTGGATTGTAACTTGAGTTGATATATCTGCATTTTTAACTGGATATGGTACTTTCTATTTGTCTAATTTGTGAAAATTTTGTTTTTTTTGGCATTACAGCGTTCTGCATTTTTACTGATTTGATTTTTTATTCAAAATCTAAATTGTGATGCTCTTTCATTCATTGCAAAATTCAGAGTTTTAGACAAATGTTTAGGTGGTTATTTGTAGTCTGCTTAATTACTGTTATTTGCTGAATTAAAAGCTCAAACTTGGGCGATCTTCTTTAATTGCTTATTGTATATATATTTATATATACATATATATTGATATTTAAATTTTCCATACAAACTTTTCTGTTAGTTACTAAATTTGATGGTACAACAAGTGAGGAAAATTTGGAGGAAAATTTTTTAGTCTGAGAAGCTTAGGAATTGGCCGTCTTTTTCACCTGTATCTTATATATATATATATATATATATATATATATATATATATATATATATATATAATTCGATCATCATAGTTACTGAGATTTTCTAGATTTTCTCTTTACGGAGAACTAGATCTCTCCTCTTTTTTTTGCATTCATTTTTATGAAATATTAGATCAATGACTTCTTAAGTTTGAAGGACAGAGTATTGTAAACTTTATTTGATGTTAAACCTATTAACTCCATTAGACTTTAGCTGGTTAATAATAGTTATCTTTGCCTTTTCATTCTGGGGGTTCTGTAAATGTGAAGTTGATGTCTAATAGTCCCAAAATGTTTAATGATCTGTTGAATTGAATATGCTTAACTAGGTAAAATAATTTTACTTTATAGTAGTTTGCATCATCTTTTGCTCAATTAAACTAGCTCTTTATTATTTCAGTGGCCCATTACCTGGGTTGGGCTAAACTGTATAGCGGCTCAACCACATATTACTTTTACTCGATGCAACTTTTTACTGGGAAGATAAAGGGAGGAGGAGGGGGTATACCATAATGTCTTTTCTCTTTCTTTCTTTATTCATATTTTTCTTGATTCCTTTGTTTTAACTTAAATTCTTTACCAAGATTTTAATTAGCTTATCAGCTTACTTTGTTTAATACAATCTGTGGAGAGGTGTTACCTCACTTCATGGCTGCAAGTTGGATATTTTCTTTTGGAATTTGCCTAGTTCTAATGCAATTTCAGTCTCTAATTCTACAGTCATTAAAATAGTCTCATCCTGTTAGCATCTTCTCTGTCACAGTTCTTTTTCCTCTCATTCCTATCCAGCTGAAATAAACTTTAAGAAATTTTACTAGGACAACTATTATGTTGTGTACATACTTATGATGTGCTCATAGTTAATTACTCTTTATTTTTGATATCATGTGAAAGTCTTATTCTGAAGTCCCTTATAGAGAGTTCTTACTCAGCAACTCATATAATAAACAGAGGGATCTGTATTTCTTTGTAAACAGTTAAAACCAAATTGTAAATTTCTAAGAAGATCCATTGATCCTAAAAACAATAGGCAGCACCTAGTTGCCTGAAAATGGTGAAGAAACGCATAATCCTGTCGTGCTCTGTTGTCTCTGAATATACGTTCATGATTTGTATTATTTATTTAATTTTGTCTTCTTCCTTGGTGAACATTAAAAAGTTTACAGTGGAAAAGAACGGAAATACCATTATTTATTAGTATATACTTACAGATACAAAAGATAAGCTATGTATAATATATATGTGGAGGTAGGCAGGGCCCATTCTGAGTTGTATCAAACAGTCTATAGAAAGTCTATAAGGAACATTTCAGTATGCATATACATGATACATTCCCCCTCTTCTTGTTGTTATTAATTACCTATATGTACTTCCAAATGAAAGTCCCATGCTCTGTTGTCTGTCACATCAACTCTGTTCCCTGTTTTTGTTATTTTGTGGCCATGCCACCTGCATTCAGAGAGAATCCAAGATACTTCGCAAATAGTATCAATGGTTTTTTCTTCTTAAACAAGGATTAGATTTGAGCATAGAAATTGCAAAAAAAGAATAATTATTTGGTCAGAGTATTTTTGTCGCCATTGCATTACATGATGAGGTTTGGTATTTTTCACAGAGTATTGGGGCCGATGTGAATCAGAAACTTTTCAGGGGCTTCTCGACAACAGAAGCAGTAAGGGAGGGCCACTTAGAAATCTTGGAGATCTTACTTAAAGCTGGAGCATCTCAGCCGGCTTGTGAGGAGGCTCTCTTAGAGGCCAGCTATCATGGGTATGCAAGGTCTGCGGAGCTGCTCATGGGGTCTGATCTAATTCGTTCCCATATTGCCCTGCATGGTCTTGTCACTGCATGCTGCAGAGGGTTTGTGGATGTTGTCGATGCTCTCATGAAGGTAAAACATCATAATAACTCATTCATATCAGAAGTTCAGCAACTATTTTCATATTACATGCTATATACATCATAACAAACTGTGAAAAAAATTGTTGAATTATTGTTGTTGCTTAATGACTTCAAATATTTTTTAACTACTGGTAAAATCAAACTGACATGGTGATTCAATTATAAAGTTGTCTCTCTTTCTTTTCTAAAAACTTTTAGCTATAATCTGCATTGCACAGGTGTTAACATGCAAATCGCAACTAGAAATTTTTAGCACTCAATAAAGAAATTTTCTACTTTGAATTGTTTACACCTCATCTCATCTGGATGGATATTTTAATGTTTGAATTTTCTGCGTGAAATTAGAAATAGTTGAATTACCTAAGTGCATCTTTGTTAATGCCAATAGGGTTTGTATTAGCAAGCTTTCTTCAAATGCAATTTTGATATGGTTTCCTTTGCTGAAATGGCAGTGTGGAGTGGATCCTAACACAACCGACCGAGTGCTACTCAGGTCATCCAAACCTTCTCTGTACACAAATACTGATTGTACTGCACTTGTAGCTGCTGTTGTTAGTAGGCAGGTCTCTGTTGTACGTCTTCTGCTACAGGTAAATTTTATATCTTCTGTGATTTATTCAATTTCCTTCACATTATTTGCTTCAAATCTCAGAATTTCACACCTTTCCTGATAATTCCATAATGCCTTGCAGTAAAGAACGTGGCTTCAGTTCAATTTCGTCGGTACTTTATACTCCCCAATACAATTACTCTGTGTCCGATGTGTTAACAAGTCGCGTTGTATAATCATTTTGCATACAGAAAAAGGACTGTACTGAAGCAACATGATGAAATCGTCCAAAAAATACAATCCCCAAAATTAATATTTGTTGGAAATTTAGGATTCTGGAAATTGATAGGAATTTAAGTGAACCACTATGATAGTCATAACTTATATGGCACTTAGGTCAGAAATGGGGGTCCTCTCAAGATTGTTGATGTAACAACTGTGAAATTGCTGGACTTGTACTTTTGGATGACAATTCCATTAAAGCCAGAATCTTAACAGAAGCTTAGCTTATCCATTAGCACACTAAATTTTGTACTGACATTGAGTATTGACCAAAAAATAAATTAAGAATGAAAAAAAGGTTTCCACTTTATTTGTTTATTTTAGTTATTTTTAATGTTGGCTATTAGGCTAATGCATCTTTTCCCAAATAAACAATACTAACAACTGTTATTTGATTTTTTCCATTTGAAAAAACAAGGCTGGTGCCAGAACAGCTATCGAAATACAATTGGGAGCATGGTCTTGGGATATGGCCTCAGGTGAAGAGTTCCGGGTGGGTGCAGGACTTGCAGAGCCCTATCCGATCACCTGGTTAGCAGTGGAGTATTTTGAAGCCAGTGGCACAATCTTGCATATGCTCCTCCAACACTTCTCCCTCAACATCCCACACCTTGGAAGAAATCTCCTACACCATGCCATCCTCTGTGGCAATGCAGGAGCTGCCAAGGTGCTGTTAGATTCCGGTGCTCACATAGAATCCCCAATTAAAACATCCCAAAAATCCAATTTCCGCCCATAACACATTGCTGCCCGTCTCGGATCATCAACTATTCTCCAGTGTCTCATTGGCTCTGGCTGTGATCTTAATGCAACAACAGACAATGGTGAGACGGCTCTAATGATCTGTGTCAAACATAAGCAGGAAGAGTGCCTTAAAATTTTGGCCAGAGCTGGAATTGATTTTGGCTTGGTCAATATAGTTGGCCAATCTGCAAGTTCACTAGCTGGATCAAACCGATGGTACCTTGGTTTCCAACAAGCTGTTCTAGATGTTGTTAGGGCAGGAAGTGTCCTTAAGTCGAGCAAAACTTCTGTCTTTTCCCCTCTAATGTTTGTAGCTCGGTCTGGAGATGTACAAGCTTTGAAAGCGCTTATTTTACAGGGAGGAATTAATCTAGATTATCAGGATGATGAAGGTTTTTCAGCAGTAATGGTTACTGCACTGGAGGGTCATGTTGAAGCCTTTCGCTTACTTGTTTATGCAGGGGCTGATGTAAAGCTTAGTAATAAATCTGGTGAGACCGCTATCACACTGTCAAAATTAAGTCCGAACTGTGATCTATTTGAGAAGGTAATGCTTGAGTTCACCCTTGAGAAGGGTAACCGCTATGGTGAAGGGTTTTATGCCCTACATTATGCAGCTCGCCATGGAGACTTGGATGCAGTTAAACTGTTGACAGGTAGAGGTTACGATGTAAATATATCTGATGGGGATGGCTATACACCTCTGATGTTGGCAGCAAGAAAAGGCCATGCACACGTGTGTGAGCTCTTGATCTCTCGTGGAGCTCATTGTAATCTGAAGAATGCAAAAGGCGAAACGGCACTTTCACTTGCAAGAAAGACTGGTTGTAAACGATATGATGTGGAGAGCGTGATATTTGATCAGCTTTCTCGCGAGCTGGTCTTGAGTGGTGCCAATGTGTGGAAACACACCAGGGAAGGAAGAGGAGCTCCACATAAGAAAGTTATAAAAATGGTGGGAACCAAAGGAGTATTACGGTGGGGAATTCAAGGAGGAGAAACGTTATATGCCGAGAGGCTGAAGTGGGACCAAGCGACAATTTTCAAAGGTTCAGGCGGAGCAAGGGCGATGGCGATGAAACTGGACTATTTCGCGTAATAACAACAAAGAATAAGGAAGTACATTTCCTGTGTGAGGGTGGAATTGAAATGGCTGAGCTGTGGGTGCGGGGAATTAAGCTTGTTACCAGGGAAGGCATATCTAGTAAGTAGTAGATTATTGCATGATGGAAAGGGAATAAAATTTCCAGATAGTTGCTTCAAAAAATAAAAAATTCCAGATAGTATGTACATATGTTCTGCGGCTTAACTACTTCCATCTCGAAGTTCTTTCAGTAGTTTTTTTCAGACGGTTTTGATCTCTTAATTTTGAAGAAATAAAAAGATTTTTATACGTTTTATATTTTCTAAATGACTTGGGGGTTCAGTTGTAACAACCCTACTCTTCGATCTCCAAAATAGAGTGCTGGGACTTGTGTGGGTCCGATAACAAATAGTCAAGCGTATTTAGACTTGAAAAAATATTAGTAACCCGGTTTTGTGTTTAACTAATATATTGGGTCTTATGAGATTGAACTACGAAAGTATTGTTTAATGTATGTATTAATGTTCTAAATGAATATATCGAACAATCAGCACTAGCCAAATTGGTGAATTTTGTGTTCTTTATTTTTTTCGTTATTTAATTTATGTGTGACAATTAATGAAGTTTATCACCAGGTGACTGCTGGCTAAGAGAACATCTTTGATGAAGAATTGTAGGTAATAGTAGGGTAGGTATAATCTAGATAAGAGAATATATAATCAATGGGAGCTACAGTTTTTTGCTCTCCCTTAGCCACCAGCAACAATTACAGGCAGAAAATATACCTATATCCGATGCCGTTCCTGTTTGTAATTTGTTCAGATCATGCGACAAATGCTTATATCATCAGTGAGAGAGCAACCACCTTAACAGTAAACCCAATATTTACAGCTCCCAACATCATCATCCTCACTAGCTACCATTATCCGGAAAAAAAAAATAATTCTCAAATATAATAACATTCTTCTTTTTCAGAATTAAATTATGTCAACCCTTCAAACAAATAAGTAACATTTTAAGTAGATATTCCTCCAACATTTAATTTTAATGACAAAATTGTAGTATGATTTAAAATTGTGGTGGAAGACATGTAATCTTTAATACTTGAAAAAAAATATTTATTTTGAATGTAATAAGTGCAATAATTAATAGTTTTCTAAAGTTCTCTTCTTCTTCTTTTTTTTTTTTTTTTTTTTAATCTCTTTGTTTACTTTTTGGGCGGAAAAGATGGTACTTTAAATTACTTTATATACAGTAGTTATAATTGTTTGAATTAAATTACTATCAATTTTAAGAATTTTTATATTGTTGGGCCATAATCCTTTTTCTTATTGGGCCAGATTTAATCGGCTCCTCCCTTGGATCATGTTACGCTAGTCCTGGTTGGTCCGAATGGTTTAGGCCCAGTTACTTGATTATTTCATTGGGTCCTTTCGGTTGGATCCCATTATTGGGTCATTTCCATTATTTGGGCTTAGTCATTGAATTGACCCATTATACAAATTGTCACTTAATCCAACTTTGACCGGTAATCATTATACCATGTGATAGTTGACTACTATGTCTGCCACCTTTCTGCATGACATTAATGAGGATGGGACTCAAATGACCGGCGGTGACAAAGAGTGGTAGCAGGTGAGGAAGTAGGCTACATACTTTCTACCAAGTGACCGGGAATGGGGAAAAGGTGTCAGGAGGTGATGGGTGGCACGGTAAACCGGGATTGGAGTGCGTATGGGGCTAAGATCACAAAAGAGGTAGGTAACAAAATATTACACACACAATGATATTATTATTATTCTCTCTCAGACATTAGACATTATTTTTTTCTCCATTGTTGACCTTGTGATCGCCGATCATCGACTTCTCACGGAGCTATCCTCGACGGTCGGTAGCCGCTGCTTTTGGTGTTGACTTGTTGAATCTGCAGGATATCTGACGACGCGTCTTGGTGATTGGGACGTGGAGAAAGATCTTGCGTTAACATCAAGCGCTAGAGGAGGAGGGTGAGTTCTAGTGTCCCGGGTATTTTTCAATCACAAATTGTAGGTGCTTCTACGCCGAATCCATGGTGAAGAAGAGTAGAACGATTACTATTTCTAAAGGATAGTTAATGACTATGACTTCGCTTCACACAACGAGTATATGTCAAGGATTGATTGGGTCCTTCAAAGAATGCTCATGCCGGTACTTTAATAAGCGGGTTTAGGGGTTCTCGTTCGAGAACCCAAGGTGATGCTAGAAGAAGATTGATTTTCTATCGCCAGAGAAGACCCGGCCATGGTCTGAAAAAGGGTGAAGGCATATTGCTTAGAATCCTATATCGAAGTGGTCGGTGACGACGCATCGATCAAGTTAGAAAGAAGTCTACACTTTAAAGACATGTCTCAAGGTCGTCCTTGGGATCGACGAAGACCCAACGACCATTTTCTCCCGATTGGTCAAGAAGGGTATTCCGCCTATTGGTCTTCTTATGGATTATGGTCAAGCAGAATAGATGAAGACCCAATGGCCATTTTCCCGATCGGTCAAGAAGGGTATTCCGCCATCGGTCTTCTGGATTATGGTCGAAGCAGAGTAGATTTAAGACCCAATGTACCATTTTCCCGATTGGTAGAAGAAGGGTATTCCGCCTATCGGTCTTCGGGATTATGGTCAAGGGCAGACCCGAAGTCGCGCCTCTCGAGAATCCACCGAGGGCACACCGCCTGTGGATACTCGCCTTCTGGAGAGGCCCATCTAAAGTCAGAGGTTCGAATGGAAAAAGACAAGACTACTCGAAGAGACTTTGAGAAGGTCTCTCGTCCAAATCGGTAGAAAGGTGTTTGCCAATCTTTGCACGTGGAAAGGGTCAAGAATGCTAAGGCGCTCCAAAGTGGACTTCGGCCATATGAAGACGGCTTCAGTGGAATAAACAACCTATCTTTATTCGGTACCTTTGTTGGTGAAGCCCGATCCTGCCGAGATATATTATTTGTATCCGCAACTAGTTCGTTGACAAAGGGGGAGCGCTTTTAGTGCGAGAAGTTGAGGGCTAAAGACCCGGTTTGCTATGTAAGCCGTGTCCTTAGGGATGAAGAAATAAGATGATGATCGTTATGGAGAATCTGAAGAGTCCGACAAAACTGCTGCGGTTAGGCTTCGGCGTAATCGAATTGCGTGGGCGTTGTTTGCAGTCGGGTATTCCACTTTGGACCCATCTCCCACTATTGAGGAATTTTGGGTGCCGCCCGAAGCTGCAGATGTTATTCGGAGGGTTCACGTGGATCTTTGTGTCAGCTAAATGGTTCGATCCCACATCAGCCACCAAAAAGCTATATTCGATTTTATCTCCTATACCTCTTGCTATCTGGGGGGTAGTCGTACTGGGTCCATTGCCTAGGGATCAGGTTAACAGACGCCAGCTTATGGGATCGAAGTTTAAAACATTCATGAGGGACTTCGGTAGCTCATCCATAGTCTGACAAGCACAACAAATGCCACCTCGGTGTTAGGAGGTTCGGGAGGACTCGCTGACCATTCGATGGTAGCCTCTTCGGCAGGTGGTCACTTAGACCTTGTCAGGCCCTTCGTGGTAGGCAAGTGTCATCCTTAAGACGTTGTCAGGCCCTTCGTGGTAGGCAATTGTCGACACTTAGACCTTGTCAGGTCCTTCGTGGTAGGCAAATGTCATCCTTAAGACGTTGTCAGGCCCTTCGTGGTAGGCAATTGTCGACACTTAGACCTTGTCAGGCCCTTCGTGGTAGGCAAGTGTCATCTTTCAGACCTTTTCGTGCCCCTTCGTGGTAGTGCAAGCGTTGCACTTTTAGACCTTGTCGGGCCCTTCGTGGTAGGCAAGTGTCATCCTTAAGACGTTGTCGCCCTTCGTGGTAAGCAATTGTCGACACTTAGACCTTGTCAGCCCTTCGTGGTAGGCAAGTGTCATCTTTCGACTTGTCGCCCCTTCCCTTCGTGGTAGGCAAGCGTTGCACTTTAGACCTTGTCAGGCCCTTCGGGGTAGGCAAGTGTCATCTTTCAGACCTTGTTAGGCCCTTCGTGGTAGGCAAGCGTTGCACTTTAGACCTTGTCAGGCCCTTCGGGGTAGGCAAGTGTCATCTTTCAGACCTTGTCAGGCTCTTCGTGGTAGGCAAGTGTCATCCTTAAGACGTTGTCAGGCCCTGCATGGTAGGCAATTGTCGACACTTCAGACCTTGTCAGGCCCTTCGTGGTAGGCAAGTGTCATCTTTCGACCTTGTCGAAGCCCTTCGTGGTAGGCAAATGCGTTGTCCTTTTAGACTTTGTCGTGCCCTTCGTGGTAGGCAAATGTCATCTCTTGGTTTTGTTAGGCCTTTCGGGGTAAAACAAATTCCTAATGAAGCAGATCTGTCTCACACTTTCTAGAACTAATAAGTATCCCTTTACTTTATTACCTAAATTTTTTCTAAGTGTCGAGTTCTAATGCCTCATTCTTTAACTTCATCTTATCTCATTATATGACATGCTTAGTTGTTAATTAACAGCTTCGAGTTGAGTCCATGAAAGAGTTTGTGCATTTTTCAAATTGAATTAGTATCAAGTATCGCGTAAAGTAAATGCAATCAAGTCATAAGGAATGAAATCACATTTCATTAATATTTAACTGATTACAATATTAGAAAATTTTTACAAGTCCTATAAATTAAAGAAAGTAAAATTATCTTCAAACAAACAGCTTCATCTTCTGAGTCTAGTAAGGATTTTGATCCAAATTGGGCCGCCACTAGCTTTTCCTTGCCCCGACTTCTAAAATCTTCGCACTTCTTCATATAGTATACTTTCGCAATTTCGCGCCAAGCTCGTTAGATGTACGATAATCCGCTTCAGATCCGCTGACCATTTCTTCTTCGATCGTGAGGGTCCTTCTCAAGTACCTTTATCTTGCCACGAAGCTTACGACGCTGGCCTTACGGACTTTCCTATCAAACCGAGCCTTCGTTCTAACTTCGATGAGTCAGGTTGATAAGTTTTGATTGGTTACAAAGAAGCCCTCTTTGGTAGTCTTCAAAGCTTCTGGTCTCTCGCAACAAAACGGACATTCATGGTAGCTAATTTTTGTTCACCGGCTTTTGTCAGTCTTCGCTTTTCTCTCGACCGAGCTCAAGACGTCATAAGTTTCCTTCATATCCTCCTTGGTTTGGGCTGCGCCTCTCAAGACTTTCATTGGCATGGAAAATGATTCACGCTCTCTCTCTCTCGAGCTAATGTAGCCTTTAACATATTGTTCTCCTCCTCGTAGTCTCTTCATCTGACTCGGCATTTATACGCTTCTGGACGTAAACGCTCAAGATCGCGTTTTTCCACATATTCAACAAAGATCCCATCAATTTCAAATATTTAGGCAAGTAAAGAAATGTTTAATTGATAAAACCTGACTTACCTTTTGCGGATAACTCATGCCTTCATCAAGAAAAAATTCCCGTTCGTATGATTATCAAATCGGTGATCATCATTTTCCCGAACGAAGGCATCAAAGAGCTGGAAGGGAAAGTTAACGTTGTACCGAGGCCACAAAGTCGGCGCACCAGTGGCTTCATCATGGAATTTCTGTGATAAAGGCCTTGGGGGGAAGGCATCGGTTGGTCGTGAGTGGGAGAGGGATCCATATAGATATTTTCGGGAAGAAGATCGAGCCGAGTAGGATCTCGAATCGGTAGAGTTATTACAGCGCGTTGAATTGGGGTGGTCGCTTGGATGGTTGTTTTCTTTTCGAGATGGTACTGCAAAGAAGTTCGAGCTTCTTTCTTCTTCATTTACGCTTAAAATCTCCACAGGGTTTGTTGGAGGATGAAACAGTTGAAGAAGTTACTCTAAGCTCATCGGAGTTAAGGGAATGACTTTGGTTCTCAACTTTTGATTCAAGAAGTCGCCCACGATCATTTGCGTGTAGATCTAATAAACTTGTTCGAACTAATACCGGATTGGCATCCGTGGTGTTGGATCAACAAATAAGCAGTATTAGGTCGGCGGTTGGTGGTGTTGGATCGATATCCGGTGGTGTCGGATCATCAGTTGGTTCAGATTCGTAAAGAGCTTCGAGAATCGACGGATGGAAATTAGTCGAGGCCTTCGGATGGCTCTTTTCTTTCTTTCGTCAAGTTGGAGGACTCTTTCCGAGAGAAGGGTTCGCCATCTACGGGTGCATGGGTTGGAGGTTCATCACCGGTGCTTCAAAGAGATGGGTTGAATTTGGAGGAGGCTTCGTTTGTGAAGGTTCAAAGATCGACATCCGCAGATTTTCCGACGATCGCATTGTCTTCTATGGGACTTCATGTCAGAAGAATCAACGGTGGCTTCTACCGATTTTCCAAATTAACAAATCCTCTAAGTCTTTCATCTCCGAAGGCTTACGGTTTGATCAAAGTTACTACGTAAGATTAACAGCTTCTACATCGTAATCCATATAACAAAATTTTCAAATATTCATAAAATGAATTTGTACTTACGTTTGTGGTCGCATAACCACGCTTGATTGGAAAGAAGTCTATAGTTCCATTCCTCCCTGAAATTATCCAAAAGCTCTATCATCTCTACCACGCTCTTCCTCGAGATGTCTCCGAAGTCCGTAGAAATATTTTCATCAGTGGCCCAGTCCGGTAAAGAGATGATTTTGGGTCCTTTGACAAAAAACCATCTTTCATGCCATCCTTTGTTGCTTGAAGGAGTATTCACTAATGAGCGTCTCTCGAACTTCTCTCCTGGTTTTGAAGAATGCTTGCTTATAGTCTTAAATCCTTTCTCTCTGGACTGGCCGACCTTGTATACCGTAAAGAAGAAGTCGAGCGCAGGTTCGACACCAAATTCGTGGCATAAAGCTATGAATGCTAAAATATGAATATAAGAGTTCGGCATTAGTTGGGCGAACCCAACACCCAGGAACCCTAATAAAGTTACTACGAAAGCGTGAAGGGGGAATCGGATCCCTTTCTCCAGGATGGTCTTCGTAACAGCCATCCATCCTTCGGGGCGTTGGTATATCCGCTTCTCGCACTGGAGCTCTCACCAAATGGAGGTATCCTAATGTGGCAACGAAGTTCAAGCCTCTCCAAGTCAACCTCTCAGAACTTTCGAGGGAGTGTTGGCATGGAGGTACTGTTTCTTTATTCCTGTAGAATGCGGAAGGACTGGGAGAAGATTTCATTATTGGTTTCTTCTTAGTAGTTGCAGCGGTCTGATCAGAACTTGAAGCATTTTTGGTAGAGTTTGGGCTTGGAGGAACAGAGCGGATTGGTGTCACTAGCAGGGGATGACCTTGCTCAGAATCTTTAGAAGCCATTGTTAACGATTTGCAGAGAATACAAAGAAGGCTCGAGAGATAGAAAGAAAGTTTGAAAGTCTGAAATTCAAATTGGCAGGTAAAACTATCAAAATTGGAAAAGTTAACCTTTTGTACTGACGGTTACACGGTAATCGAGGGCGGTACATTTAATTCACTACAATGATGATGAAGGGGAAGAGGTTTCGTCCGTTTTTGGGTCTAAATATCTTCACCTGAGTGGGCTTCCATCTATTGGGCTTCCCATTTCTATTCCTGATATCAATTTGGACCGATTTTGATGGGCTTTGGTGAGTTTCACTTTGGATCTCTTGTGACTTATCATAATTCGTTATATCATGGGCCTATACTATTTATAGTCTTTCATTAAACACCCTGTTTAATAAAAGACTAGGGGCAATGTCAGCCATAATCCTTTTCCTTATCGGGCCGCACTTAATGGGCTCCTCCTCGGATCATGTTACGCTTAGTCTGGTTGGTCCGAATGGTTTGGGCCCGCCATTTTGATTATTTCATTGGGTCCTTTCGGTTGGATCCCATTCATTTGGGTCATTTCCATTATTTGGGCTTAGTCATTGAATTGGCCCATTATACAAATTGTCACTTAATCCAACTTCGAATTTAATCATTATACCAAGTGATAGTTGACTACTATGTCTGCCACCTTTCTGCATGACATTAATGAGGATGAGACTCAAATGACCGGCGGTGGCAAAGAGTGATAGCAGATGAGGAAGTAGGCTACATACTTTCGGCTGAAGTGACCGGGAATGGGGAAAAGGTATCAAGAGGTGATGGGTGGCATGGTAAACCGGGATTGGAGTGCGTATGGGGCTAAGATCACAAAAGAGGTAGGTAACAAAATATTACACACACAATGATATTATTATTATTCTCTCTCAGACATTAGACATTATTTTTCTCTCCATTGTTGACCTTGTGATCGCCGATACTGACTCTCACGCCGGAGCTATCCCCCGACGGTCAGGCCGTCAAGCTTTTGGTGTTGACTTGTTGAACTGTGCAGGATATCGGAGGCGTCTTGGTGATTGGGACGTGGAGAAAGATCTTGGCGTTAACATATACCAAGTTAAAAACCCCTTTCAGTTTTAATCGTTCCCCCTTTTATCTTAATTACTGAGGGGAATCGAGCATGAAATTTTTTGCTTTGGTCCGTTCGTTGTAGCTAATCTATTAGTCGAGATATTTCACATAAATTCCACATCAGATAATAAGTATGGTGGAGACTCAAGTTAATAGGTTTACCTTTTAAGTAAGAAGTAGTCCAACATAATGATGAATTGATCTGGGATGATGGATCATGCAATTTCCGCTGCACTATATTCTAATGTGCTTTAAATTATATATGTTGTTGTCATGCTTCTTCAAACTTTTGTTATTAACTTGTAATTAAAATGTTTTCATTTACATTTTATGATTTTCCTAAGAGTTTCTATTTTGGTCAGATGGCATTTAATTGATTGATTTATTTTTCAGTATTTCACCTGTAAATTTTATGGATGACCTGCATATGTTTTGTGTTCAGTTTCAAACAATACTCCCTCTGCCGAGAATAAAGAGAATACCACTTTCTTTGAAATATGACACTTCCTTCTCCTCATAAAATAAAAAGACTCTCATTTGTAAAATTTATAAAATATAAGGATTTTTGTCTTACATGTCTATTGTGATTAGTTTAGTAGTAGAAATCGTAATATTAAAAAAAAACATTTTTTATGAATATTTTTTTCCCCTCCTAATAGTAGGAGTACTAATGGCTCAAAATGTGTCGTCCCCAAAACAGGTATACAACACCCATTTTGAGTCGCCAAATACATAGTACAGAAAGCAAACTACAATTTCAATAATACAATTGTCGTGTAAAATACGACAACACATACTGTGAGTTTAAATACAAATATTGTCTTCTAGACAATATCAACACTCAAATATGTCCTCATTACATTTATTGATACACTATTTTATAAAAATAGTGAGGACTGCTAAAACAACTGTCTATGACCATCACTCTTTACCCCGACTGGTTCCTGCTATATTCTCACCTCCTGAGAAGAAAAAATGGAACAAAAAGGAAAAGAGTGAGCTCAATCTAGCCCAAAGAAAGAATATTATGACTAAGATAAAGAACAACAATTTATCGTTAGCCTTCAACAAATCGATATAAAATATAATGGACAACTAGTTTTAGATCAATATTCATGAATCGAAAATAACAATTCATTAGAAGAGTTAAGAGAGAATCAAATCTACTATCATCTATGAATTTAAAAGTCCATCATCAATATTTTATCCATGTAACATCAATCAATATACATCTTGCATCAATTATTCATCTTTGCACTACGGGCCAAAGATATTCATTTAGATCACCAATTGGTCATGTTCATCTCAACACTGCTCATCTTTACACTACGGGCCAAAGATATTCATCAGGTAATCATTCATCTTTGCACTACAGGCCAAAGATATTCATCAAGTATCAATATTAAAGATTGCGGATGATGAAAAATATTTAAGAGAACGAATCCAGTGAGATAGAAGAACAAAGATTCGAAATTAGTACTTTAGATGAACCAAGTTCAAAAACGCTCCATAATAAAAAAAAAAACCATAGTGAAGATAAAAATATGGATTCAATTTCAAGAATAAGGGTCACACCAGATAACTTGAAAGGAAGAAAAAAGAAAATATATATATATATATATATATATATATATATATATATATATATTGAATAAAGGTCTGCGTGAATGCAGTGCTCGTGAACAAGCACTTGTCATGAAAAGTTCCAAATTTGATTAAAAGTTCGTACCAATATTCCTATGAAATGATATTAGATGAAGCAAAATTTCTAATCATTTCGTGAATTATAAACAATACTTACCATAGTAAATTCAAATTCAAGAATACGAGATGAAATAATATCGCTTACATAATATGGAGTATGAAAGAAAATAATATTTCTCACGAGTATTGCAATAAAATAATATCCTTTACCTTGGTAGAAACTGGATTTGACTGGAATATCGGATATTATTATGAGAAAATCTTGCAGTAAAACTACGCTCAAAATATTCTTATACTCAAGAAAAATACTCACAATACTTTAGAATAAGAATTTTTGATTATGAATTGGTGTGTTGAGGAAGGAGGGGTTACCTCCTATTTATAGCAACGGAGGGAGAAAAGTTAAGCAGGCTTGCCTAACTTTTCTGCCTAACTTTTCTTCCTATTCAAGCCTAACTCCTCATTTTTCCATTTGCTGGGGTCCCACGTATGAAAAAAAAAAACACAACTTGCAGACTAAATTCCTCCACCAACCCATTCCACCAACCCATTTGAAACAATTCAAGCTTTGCAGACAAATCTTACAATTTGTAATAGTGGAGGGCCCATACTAATTTAAAAACAATCATTTAGGCAAATTCTCCACCCACCATTCATAGAAAAAGAAACCAAGCTAGCATTCCAAAATCATTTTGATTACCTCCGTCCCTTAACCACATGTCTATATATATATATAATAATATTATTATTATTAAACAATTATAATATATTATAATAATATATATGAATGAATATTTTATCGGAGAAAATAATTGTCAACTTTCAACAAATAATTCCTGCAGAATTCCTTCAATTATATCCACATAAAATAAATATTTTCTTATCATATAAATCAATAATTAATTATTCATAAATAATATTACAGAATCATAATTATGACAACTAGGCCGTTCCCAAGAAAGAGGGGGCTTTCCGATAAGGATTTCTCCTTCATCGGGCGCAAGTAATTAGATAACCAAACCTCTCCTTGATGTAACTTTCTAGACATTGCCAATAATGCTATCTAATAATATTATTCAAATAATATGAATTATTAATTTGATAATGGGAAATATTAATGCGTTGACAATTATTAAAACGACAATAATATAAAATATCAACGTAATAATTATTGAATCAATAAAATAAAATATTGAACAAGAATTACTGTAAATAATTATTGAGTAGTGCCTTCTTTCGTAGAAGAATCAATAATTTAACAATACTGCAAATACCGGTGCCTTCTTGTGCACTAACGCCAGACATCGTATTTTAACCACTGTGTAATCTAACGATTGTTAATTGTAATAATTACGCCGTTATTTATAAAAACTCAAATTTGTCATTTTCTTCATCCGACAGTTATTCTATTATGGGGCCCACAAATGGTCATGCTTGCAATGCATGCGGATATTCCCGACAAAAAGAATATTCCACGACCAAACGAATATTCCCCGACAAAATGAATATTTTATAACCACTTGTTTATTTTATAAAATGTGCACATTTTACCCATAACCAAAGTATTATATCAATTAAACCCTTTTTATTTCAAAATAATGAATATAGGAAATTTAATTTTATTTATAAAAAGTTAGGGTCTTACACAAAACCCTCAACACAAATTGTGAAATTATCCTTGTGGGTTTTAATGACCTTGTGTTGTGTTGGGAGGTGAAGGGATTAAGAGCTAAAACTGAAAGTGTTATAAGTAAAGATATTATACTTTTGTTCATAGTGGGATTGTGGCATGTCCCTCTGAAGATATTAGCATATGTTACCTAGTTAACAACCTTTAGATTTAGGGTTTAGGGTTTACGTCGTGTAATTGGGCGATGCTCTCCTTTTGGCAAGATCCGGTTGCGATGAAGTTAACTTCATGGTAACTTGGTCAATTGACCAATGCAGTATTGACACGTAGGGAGAGAGATCACCTCCCGTGTGACTCCCCCAAAATTGGGAATACATCACACATCTTGAGTCGCCAGATACATGGTACAGAATACAAATACAATCTTTAATATATAACAAGAAAGCTGTGATTTTTAATACAAATATTGTCTTCTAGACAATATCCACTCTAAGAATAAGTCCTCATTACATTTATTGTCACATTATTTAACAGAATAGTGAGGACTATTAATGTTATCAACTGGACTGTCAATCCGTTCCCCGACTCATCCCAGCTATATTCTCATTTCCTGAAGAGAACAGTGAAGGAAAGGGTGAGCTCAACTAGCCTAATAAGAAATATTATGACTAAGATAATGCAGAATAAATTATCATTAGTCTTCAACAATGTTAAACCGATAAAATACAATAGACATCAAGTTTAATCACAGCGAACAACAAAATCCATTAAAAGAGTCAAGAGAGAATAAAATCTACTATCTTTTATGATTTAAAAGTTTTTCATCACTTTTATCATCGAGACTCAAATTTTAATAAATAATCCACATCATCAAATCATCCTCCGCACTACACCAGCCAAGGATATTATTTAGTATCACGACCACGAATTATCCATGCACTACGGGCCAAAGATAATCGTGTTTTCATCAACGGTTCTGATCATGCCATAAAATAATTCATTTTTGCTCTCTTTACCGAAGAAAATCCATAGCCATAATCATACCAAAAAACTGTCCATCAATGCACTACGGGCCAATGATGACTTTTTCCACATCATTTGTAACATTACGGTCATGATTATACCGAATAATCCCTGGTCATAATCATACCAAGTCCATCTATGCACTACAGGCCATAGATGACTTTCAACAAAATATAAACATGAGGATGTTGACAATGATATAAGAATTCAATAAAACAAGTTCATGAATTAAATTATTCAAGAACTAATAACGTCCAAATTGTCAACATGATACTTATTTGTAGAGTAAAATTCAAGAATGCTCAGAAGAATATTTCCATGAAAAGATACTGGATGAAGCGCAAATATTAAGTATATTCCACTAATTTCATAGAGTATAGAAGTCAAAACTTTAATCAACTAAGTATAATAAAGAATGGAATAACAAAAAAAATCACCATGCATGCGGTACTTCGCATGGACAGGTTATTCCAATAGAATAATAAATAACGGAACCAGTGTCAAAGTTATACGCGACCGATCGTGATATTCCAACAGTAATAATAAAGAATAGAATAACAACAACAAAATCACCATGCATGCGGTATTTGATGTATGTAAAGTTATTCCAATGTAATAATAAATAATCGGAATCAGTCCCCGTAAAAACGCATGATAGATAGGATATTCCAATGTAATAATAAAGATTTTAACCAGTCCAGCGTAAACGCATGCATATGATATTCCAACAGTAATAATAAAGAATGGAATAACAACAAAAATCACCATGCATGCGATATTTCACATATGAAAGTTATTCCAATGTAATAAAAATAACGAATCTGTGTCCCACAGAAACGCATGAATGATATATTCCAATGTAATAATAAATAATGGAATAATGTAAGAATTTCACCAAGTATAGGGTAGACAGATATATAGGTTATTCCAATAGAATAATAAATAATAGAATAATGTAAGTTCTCTTCATGAATACGAAAAAAAATAATACCCACTACGAGTACAACAAATAATATCCCTTACCTTATAAAGAAGAGTATTCACTAGAGTAGGCGTGGATATACTTGAAGAAAGTTGCACTACGCTTCAAAGCTTTCTTAAACGCTAAAGAAATACGCTTAAAGATAGAAGAATAATTCTCTCTACGCTTTCTCTAGAGTTTCAAAGAATTCGTAAGAAATAATGAAGGAATGAGCTTTCTATTTATAGAAGAATGGATCAATAAGTAACCAATCCATGAACGGTCCGCATCAATTTACTTTAAATGGACCGGTCCAGATTGGTTTACAATAAAATATAATATATTCTATTTATAATATAATAAAACGAATAACTTTTAAAAAGATTTTACTATATAAAAAGACTTACTATGTAGGCACTATGCAAATACTATGCATAATAAAATATAATATAATCTAATTATTGTCTAATAAAATGATAACTTTATAAAAGTATTCTGCTTTATATAAAAAGAGTTTACTATTAGCCTAATAAAAACGAATAACTTTATAAAAGTATTCATTTTATATAAAAGATTTCACTATTTTATTACATTAATAATAGTAATAAAACAAAACTTATATATATATATATATATATATATAACAATCAACAATAATTAAATCAAATAACGTGAGATACTATGCAAAGAACTATCGTGAGCAATAATTGAACAAAACCGAGTGACTTCTCACGTAAGCATCAATAATCAATACCGTGTTACTACTATGCAACCACACGACATTCTCGTTTTTTACTACCGAGTAATTCAACAAGATTAATTAAAACTTCCGCCGTTATTTTCATAAAAAATATTTTTGTCGCTTTCTCAATCCGACAATAATTCCGATTCTGGGGTCCACCAATGATTGTGCTGTCGCATTTAATATTTCCCAACACAAAGAATATTCCCCATCAATCAAATATAATATAACAACTTGCATACTTTGCAAAATTTATAAATATTTCCCACAATTATAACATTATATTAAATTCACACCATAATATTAAAAAAATTCGAGAAATTTAAATCTTTATTCGTAAAATTTGGGATTTTACAATCTCCTCCTTATGAAATTTCGCCTCGAAATTTACGTGACGCATTCTGGTATCTTAAATGTATGAGGACAATTCGTCCGATTCTAACTCTTGAGGTATAACCTTTGATTGTTGAATACATTCCAGGATTTTAACAGGTATATCTTCATACGTTAAATTATTCGCTATCTCGTCCGGTTCTAAATCAATAATGTGGTTCGGGTCATCCACATATTTACGTAACATCGATATGTGAAAAACTTTATGAACACGCGACATACTTGGCGGTAAAACGAGTCTATAGGCCACAGTTCCTACTCGATTAAGGATTTCAAATGAGTCAATAAAATCGAGGGTTGAGATTTCCTCTCTTCATCGATTCTTGCTTCTAGAATAACGCCCTCTTGAACCTTCTTTTTCACATTCATCAGCTCTGAGTATTTAGCTTGGGCGGCTTTAACTTTATCGATTAAAGTTGATTCTACTCGTATATTCGTTATCTTCATGTAGGTTCGTATATTCACACTCATAAACGCATACGATCTTCTAATCAACGCGTCAACTACCACGTTCGCTTTTTCCACGATGGTATTGAATGGTACGATCGTAATCTTCAACAGCTCGAGTCAACGTCTTTGGCGCATGTTACGTTCGTTTTAGTTGAAGAAATATTTAAGGGTTTTAGAAATGGGGTTTTGTACTGGGGTCAGTACAAAATTCAATTTCACGCTCTGGGGTAGGCCAAGAAGTCTTCAGAAATACGTCAAGAAATTTATTAACAACAGAAATATCATTCACAACTGTGACTCTCATCCAAGACTTGGATAACACGTCACATTGATACCTATCAACTTGTCATCATTATTCACAACGTCCCCTACTAAAATTTTGGCTTCGGTGCATTCCACATAAGGAAGTCAACAACGAAAGGACCGGGACTCTTTACTTATGGCTTGATATGACAATGATTGACTTTAGTGGTTTGGTTGCTTGAATTCGCATAACAGGTTGGTTAGGAACATGAAAGCTAACAACCTTATTAAAAGCATGATGAGTAGTTAACCAATCAATTCCTAAAATCACATCAAAGGCAAGTATTTTCAAAGAGATAAGATCGACAGGTAACGTGAAAGTGTTGATTTGAATCAAACAAGATTTATAAATAGTGGAGGTAACGAAGGTTTCTCCCAACTGAGTTTCAACAGATAAATCAAAGTCTAACTTCTTCAGAGTTAAATTCAAACATTGAACACAACTAAGTGGAATGAAAGAGTGAGCAGAACCAGTATCTAACATGGTATAAACTTCGCAAGAGTTTATGATTAACTTACCCGTGATAATTTTATTCAAGTTCCTCGTCACGAAAAAAAAACGCTCTCTCTTAAACTACCAGTTTTGGCTTGTCTGGAACATCCTTTGGCATCACCATCCCAGCTGGACTTGACGTCACCATACGACAAAGTCGAGCTAGGTGACCTTCTCTTCCGCAATTAAAACACGCTTTGGATTGTTGCGCATACTGGACTTAGACGGATGTGTCCCTCCCCGTCAAGATTTGAAATATACGACCGGGTGGTCGCTCTTCTTCCTTTCAAACTCAAAAGCCGATGTCATTGTCTTTCCATCATTATTGAACCTTCTTTTCTTGAAATTTCCACTTCTATTATCTTGGCCATGATTACCACCGAAGTGGTTACCATTCATGGCATGATAATTTCCCCCACGATGGTTATTATTGTTCCGATGATCGTTGCCACCGGTACGATTATTATCGTGTTGTTGGTCGTTGCCTTTTGGTTGTGCTGACTTATTATCACGCTCCAATAACTGAGCCCTATTCACAACATCTAAATATAAACAAAGTTTTTGAGAAATGAGGTATTGACGTATATTGGGTTTCAAACCTCTTAGAAACATTTCGCGTCATTCGCTCCTCATTATCGACCAAAATGGGATGCAAACCGAGACAACTCAACAAACTTAGCCTCGCATCGCGACACTGGCCATATTATTTTGCTCCAAATTTTGATGAACTCCACCTCCTTCATGTGACGAATACTTTCGGGAAGTACTTGTCGTTGAACAACTCTTGAACTTCTCCCAAGACATCTTGAAAAGCATCAGTCAGTATCGCGCTTACTGATTCCCACCAATGATCCGCTTCTTCACGCAACATAAAGGTGGCGAATGGAACTTTTTGCTCCTTCCGAGCATTCCAAGACATCAAATATCTTGGTGATCTGCTTAATCCACGCCTCCGCCTTTAAGGGTCCGCTTTCCCAAAAATTCCGGTGGTCCCAAATCGAATCGCTTAATGCGGACCAATCGTAGGTTGCCATTGATTCCACCTGCATTATGAACAGGAGTCTCTCTCGTTTGGTGTTGCATGTATTATAAAAAGGTCCTAAATGTACCATCGTTCATCATTTGATTAGTGTTGTTGTTTACAGCAGGATTATCGCCATCCTGTTGCACATTATCCTGATTATTGATCTGTGGAGACTCAACGGTCTCCTGTGCTCCATTGCTATTCTCAATATTTTTGGATGCCATTTTCAAATACTGCAACAAAACAAGGGTTAAATAATATATCACATATTATCCCTATACACTGACCGACCAATTAAATACCAAATAAACTTAGGTAGGTCATACTAGCGAAGGAATTTCCCGTCTCTCCCCTCCTAGTTCTTGTCTCACATCTCAGCAAGGGATCATATCCCTAAACTTTGATACCAACTGTGACGCTCCCAAAATTGGGAATACATCACCCATCTTGAGTCACCAGATACATGGTACAGAAAACAAATACAATCTTTAATATACAATAAGAGAGCTGTGATTTTTAATACAAATATTATCTTCTAGACAATATCCACTCTTAGAATAAGTCCTCATTACATTTATTGCCACACTATTTAACAGAATAGTGAGGACTACTAATGCTATCAACTGGATTGTCAATCCATTCCCCGATTAGTCCCAACTATATTCTCATTTCCTGAAGAGAACAGTGAAGGAAAGGGTGAGCTCAACTAGCCCAGTAAGAAATATTATGACTAAGATAATGCAGAATAAATTATCATTAGTCTTCAACAATGTTAAACAGATAAAATACAATAGACATCAAGTTTAACTGCAGCGGAACAAGCAATCCATTAAAAGAGTCAAGTAGAGAATAAAATCTACTATCTTTTATGATTTAAAAAGTTTTTCATCACTTTTATCGCTGAGACTCAACTTAATAAATAATCCACATCATCAAATCATCCCCGCACTACAAAGCCAAGGATATTATTTAAGTATCACGACCACGAATTATCCATGCACTACGCCCAAAGATAATCGTGTTTTCATCAACGGTCCTGATCATGCCATAAAACAATTCATCTCTGCTCTCTTGGTCGAAGAGAATCCATAGCCATAATCATACCAAAAATCAATGCACTACGGGCCAATGAGGACTTTTTCTATATCATTTATAACATTACGGTCATGATTATACCGAATAATCCTTGGTCATAATCATACCAAGTCCATCTATACACTACAGGCCATAGATGACTTTCAACAAAATATAAACATAAGGGTGTTGACAATGATATAAGAATTCAATAAAACAAGTTCAAGAATTAAATTATTCAAGAACTAATAACGTCCAAATTGTCAACATGATACTTATTTGTAGAGTAAAATTCAAGAATGCTCAGAAGAATATTTCCATGAAAAGATACTGGATGAAGCGCAAATATCAAGGATATTCCACTAATTTCATGGAGTATAGAAGTCAAAACTTTAATCAACTGAGTATAATAAAGAATGGAATAACAAAAGAAATTACCATGCATGCGCAGATTTCAGATGGACAAAAGTTATTCCAATGTAATAATAAATTACGGAACCAGTCAGCGTAATAATACACCGACAAGATATTCCAATGTAATAATAAAGAATGGAATAACAACAAAATCACCATGTATGCGATATCAGATATATGACAAAGTTATTCCAATGTAATAATAAATAACGGAACCAGACCCACAGTAAAATGCATGAGAGATAGGATATTCCAATGTAATAATAAAGATTTTAACCAAAAATGTGTCCGCATAAAACGCATGCATGTGATATTATTCCAAATGTAATAATAAAGAATGGAATAACAACAGAAAATCACCATGCATGCGGTATTGCATGCATGTGTTATTCCAATGTAATAATAAATAACGGAACCAGTCCCAGTCCCAAAAAATGCATGACATGTGATATTCCAACAGTAATAATAAATAATGGAATAACAAAAGAATTTCACCAAGTATAGGGTAGATCATGGCGTATACAAAGTTATTCCAATGTAATAATAAATAATGGAATAATAAAGTTCTCTTCACGAATACGAAAAGAAATAATAACCCTTACGAGTACAACAAATAATATCCCTTACCTTATAAAGAAGAGTACTCACCGGTAGAGGCGAGGGATATACTTGAAGAAACTTGCACTACGCTCAAAACTTTCTTAAACGCTAAAGAAATACGCCAAGATAGAATAATAATTCTCTACGCTTTCTCTCTAGAGTTTCAAAGAATTCGTAAAGAAATAATGAAGGAATGAGCTTCTATTTATAGAAGAATGGATCGAATAAGAAACTAATCCATGAACGGTCCGAATCGATTTACTTTAAAAGGATTCGGTCCAGATTGGTTTACAATAAAATATAATATATTCTATTTATAATCTAATAAAACGAATAACTTTTAAAAAGATTTTACTATAAAAAGACTTTACTATAGGCACTATATGCAAAAAAATACTATGCATAATAAAATATAATATAATCTAATTATTGTCTAATAAAACAAATAACTTTATAAAAGTATTCTGCTTTATATAAAAAGATTTTACTATTAGCCTAATAAAACGAATAACTTTATAAAAGTAATCTGCTTTTATAAAAAAAGATTTTAGTGTTTTATTACATTAATAAAACTAATAAAACAAAACTTATATATATATATATATATATATATATATATATATATCAATCAATAATAATTGAATCAAATAACATGAGATATTATGCAAGAAACTACATCAGTAGCAATAATTGAACAAAACCGAGTGACTTCTCACGTAAGCATCAATAATCAATACCGTCTGCTACTACGCAATCACACGACATCGTATTTTTACTACCGAGTAGTTCAACAGTATTAACGGTAAAACTTCCGCCGTTATTTTCATAAAAATATTTTTTTCGTTTTCTCAATCCGACAATAATTCCGTTGTGGGGTCGACCAATGATTGTGCCGTCGTACGAATATTTCCCGACCAATTAAATATAATATAACAACTTGCATACTTTGCAAAATTTATAAATATCACCCACAACTATAACATTATATTAAATCCACACCATAATATTAAAAAAATTCGAGAAATTTAAATCTTTATTCGTAAAATTTGGGATTTTACATCCCGGTCTGCGTGTCGATACTGTATTGGTCAATTAACCAAAATTAACGTCATGCTAACCATTCTCCTTTTGGCAACCTTTCTTTAATAAATTAACAAATATCTTCTTTGTTTTCATTCAGTCACAAATGTATTTGTTTCTGTACTCTTCAGGACTCAACTTTCATATCCCCAAAGGCTTTTCTCCTAACAATCTGAACTCACTATAGACACCAAAAGTGTCATATGCTACAAGTTCAAAGGTCCGTAAATCGATTAAAATGATTGAATGGTACTTTTGTCGTTCCTAAAGTTCAATTTTTGTCATTTAGGACCTTAAAGTGGCATCTTATTGGGGTTTCCGTTCCTTCGGTCCTATTTGACTTCAACTAGACCCATTTTGACCAATTTTGACCAAACCTGACCCAACCAAATTTTTAATATTTTAAAATATAATATAATTTTTAAAAAAAGTTTAAAATAATAATTATATTTAAAATTTTAAAATATTATATTTAATATTTTAAAATAAATTATTATTTTTAAAATAATAATTATTTTAATATTTTAAAATAAAATAATTATTTTTAAAATAGTTATTTTAATATTTAAAAATAAAATATTAGTTTTTAAAAAATTAAATAATAATTATATTTAATATTTAACAAATTATATTTTTAAAAAATTTTAAATTATTATTATTTTTAATATTTTAAAAGAAAATATTATTTATAAAATAATTTTAAAGTAATAATTATATTTAATATTTTACAATAATATATTCTTTTAAATAATTTCAAAATAAAAATTATATTTAATATTTTAAAATAATATTAATTTTTATATTTAAAATAAAATATTATTTTTAAATAGTTATAAAGATTTATTATTCTAAGGAAAAATATTAGAAACTTTTATTTTTTTTCAAAATGAGTAAAGTTTCAAAAATATAGATTAAATCTTAATTTTTAGAAAACAATTTAGAAATACTTAAGATTGAATCCCTAAATTTCTTAATTATTTCTAAAAAATTCTAAATTTTTTCCTGAAAATAATAATTATTTTTTAAAACAATTATTTATTTATTTATTTATTTGAAAAATATTGAATTAGTTTTTTATTTATCTTTTACTATTTTTGTATTTTAATTCCTATTTTTAATTTTTGTTTTTAAAAATTCTAATATTAAGAATACATATAAAAATGGTAAAGATATTAAAAAATTCTAAAATAAATTTTACATAAAAAATGAAAAAAATCTCCTTTATTTTTTAAAAATAAAGTTTTATTTTCTTATGTAATTTTTTGAATCTATTTTTTGTGAAACTTTACTCATTTTGAAAAAAATAAAAGTTTCTAATATTTTTTCCTTATAATAATAATTATCTTTATAACTTTTAAAAATAATAATTTATTTTAAATATAAAAAGTAAATATTATTTTAAAATATTAAATATAAATATTATTTTAAAAATAATATTTTCTTTTAAATAGTAACAATAATAATTATTTAAAAAAATATTATTTAAAAATATTTTATTTTAAAATATTAAATATAATTATTATTTAATTTTATAAAAAAATAATATTTTGTTTTTAAATATTAAAAATAACTATTTTTTTAAAATAATAATTTATTTTAAATTATTAAATATATATTTTTTAAATATTAAATATAATTATTATTTTAAAAATAATATTATATTTTAAAATATTAAAAAAATGGGTTGGGTCAAACTAGGTTGGGTTGGGTCAAAATTGATAAAAATAGGTTGGGTTAAGGTCAAATTAGGCAGAAGGAACGAAAACGCCAACAAAATACTACTTTAAGGATCTAACTAGCAAAAATTGAACTTTAGGGATGACTTTGAAAGTGGGTGGCAACTTAGAGGAGGCAAAAGTGTCATTCAGCCCGATTAAAATTCAATTGTGTAGTTCAAAACAATTACAAAACCAAATAAATAATGTAATTATCAAAAAATCTCAATAAAATTTTCATCGAATGAACAAAAGTCTAGCCAAAAACAATACCAACGGAGATGCAACTCCTCTAAATCAAAGTCCAACAAAATTATATCATAATACCACTACAAGAAAACCGGCTAATTCCGACGGATCTAAGTTCGACAGACTGTATTCAGTCGTAAATAATTTAATTTCGACGAAATATTAGGTCAAAATTAATTCCGTCCAAAATAGTTTATTTTTGAGGAAAATTCGTTGGGAATAGAAGGCCTCATATGGCTCCAAATTTCCCGCTAGCGCGAAACTTTAGTTCAACAAAATTATAGCTATGTCCGAGGGACTGTACGTCGAAGATAAGTTAATTCCGAGGGACGTATATCCGACGGAAATTCCGTCAAAAATATCTTATAAAACCTATTCGACTGACTCAGGGCAGCGTCTCCCCGTATTCTCTCATTTTTAATTATCTCTCTCTCTCCTCTCTCACTCTCTCGCTCTCTCATCTCAGTCTCTCCTCTCTCACTCTCTCAGTCTCTCCTCTCTCACTCTCTCATCTCAGCCTCTCCTCTCTCATTTTCATCTCCGACGCCCACCTGCCACCAACACCTCCACCGCCGACCAGTCGCGCGCCCCCTTCTCCCCCACCGCCAGGCACCCTTCCAGCCACCGACCACCACCACCACCACCACCAAGAGCCACCTCCAGCCCCCACCCATTTTCGATTCTATCCGCCGACCACCACCTCCACCACACGCCGGACAGTTTATTAGCTCCAAAAGGTATGAGTTCAAATGTTGTTTCATTTTGATGATGATGTACAAAATCAGTAGATTGAATAATTTTTATATTGTATGTATATATTGATTTGAGTCTGAAAATTGGTAAATTCCTTAATTGGTTACTGAATGTGCATCAATTTGGCTTTGGCAATTTGATTTGAGGCTGAAAATTGGTATAGGGTTAAAATTTTGTTATATATTTGACTGAAATTTGGATTTGAGGCTGAAATTTGGGGCTAAAATTTGGTATATATTTTGATTGAGAATGGATAATTATGCAGTATATATTGTTTGCATTGTTTATGTAATTTAATTAGTTTTCAATCTTGAATTTAACTGATTTTAGGACTGTTTTAATTTTGATATATTTGGAATTTTTGGTGAATTTGTAAATGTAAATTACATCGAGGTATTATCATTTGCAAGATTTTTTGTCGGAAATTATTTTGATAATATTAGTAATTAGTCCCAATATTAAAATATAAACTAATTTGAAGTAAATTAAATAAAATCAAACAAATTTAATTTAATTTAATAAATAAATTAAATGTAATAAAAAATATTTATAAATATATAATATAATACAAATAGAATTCAATTCAATAAAGAATAAAATAAAATATAATCAAATAATTTTAATTTAATTTAATTTAATTAAAATAATATAAAATAAATTAAATTTAAATAAATAAAATAAAATAAAATAAAATTTAAATAAATTAAATTAAAATAAATATAATTAAATACAATACAATTAAATTAAATTAAATTACATTTGAACTTATATAATATAAAATAAATAATAATAAATTTAATTCGATTTAAATAAATAAACCAATTATATACTATAATATAATATACTACAAATTAAAATAAAAGAAAATATAATAATAAACTAAGTACCACTTACTTAGTTTATCATTGTACAAAATATAATAATAAACTAATTACTTAGTCTTTATAGATTCTCAGAATGAATTCCCCAAAATAGGTCCATTCCATCCAACCCATTCTCGAATTCGCCAAATATATGGTACGGAAAACAACTACAACTTTATTACAACAATTGTCGTGTACAAAATACAACAACACATATCGCCGAGTTTTGATACAAATATATACCAATCAGAAGACGTCACAATGATACCTTACATAAAGGTATAGTCAAAAACTGCTTTTAGAAATTAGAATCTTTGGGAAGTGCTCATGAAACCTTCGTATACGGGGAGGCCATGCTTTTAGGTTATGGTAGATATCATATGGCCACAAAATTATCCTTGGTTGACCCAATAGACCCCAAAGAAAAATGAGAAGATTACTATCATATTCTTCCCAATGGTGAGTCTTCTCTTGACATATCATTATCTTCACTGCCTCTAATTGGGTATTATACTCCAAACAAACACCAAGATTATATAGGTAGTGCTTGTAAATATACTCAAAGAAGTGGATGAGCACAACCCTGTCTTATGATGACACGAGGTTGTATGTCATTAGACATCTTGTATGATAGTGGCAAAACACCCTTCCAAGTTAAATTCACCTCACCCTCAACATCTATAGACCACCATTCTATTCCTCGCTTATCCTCCGCTTCGACCCAAATTACACTTTTTATTACCCGAAAGGAATTGTGAAACAAAAGGGTGAAACACAACTAGCTCAAGAAAGAATATTATGACTAAAGATAAATAAATTATCAATAGTCTTCATCAAGAATAAATCGTAGATTTAGAATATATAGTAGATGATAAAACTTTTCAACCATAGTTGCGTGAAATGAGCAATCCATTAGAAGAGTCAAATAGACCATAAAATCTATTATCTTCTCCATGTTAAAAGTCCACCAACAATGTTTTATCCCTGTAACATCAATCAACAATTCCTGTCCACAATCACATGTATAACTCATAATCATAATTGTAGTTCTAAATTACTCTTCTTATCCAGGACGAAGATAATTTCATCACTTGTCTTTACCTGAAACATCAAAGATCATGGTTATACCAAATCACAGTTCCTGTTCATAATCATACTAATAAATTCATCTTTGCACCACGGCCAAAGATATTCATCAACAGTTCATCTTTGCACTACGAACCAAAGATATTTAACAACAGGTCATCTTTGCACTACAGGCCAAAGATATTCATCAACAGTTCATCTTTGTACTACAGGCTAAAGATATTCATATATCAAAGAAATACATAATCATTTCAGAAGTTATATAACAATAATTATAACCATGTTGATCAATTCACCTTTGCACTTAAGCTAAAAATATTCAATTGTAAATTTAATGGTCATGATCATACCAAATAACAATTCTACTTTTTTGCACTATCGCCAAAGAGAACCTATAGTCACGATCATACCAATAATCTACCCATCTTTACACTCAAGTCAAAGAGAAATATTATCATTAGGGTTATAAGAATGTTATATAAAAATAATATAATCAAAACATGGTTTTAATTTCAAAAGTAAGATTCATAAATTAACGATAATTTGTTCGGAGAAGAAACCAATTTGTCGTGAATAAGACTCGTATTAAATACATAAAATCATATATCGTGCTTAAGAACTCTCTCGACAAAAAAGATAAAGTTTAATAATAAAATTCATATCCATATTTATAACACCTTAATCCAAATATTATAAATCACTTAGAAATCTCATAATCTAATATTATTAATATTACAACAATATTTTAATCATTTCTTAAACTTATAAATAATTTAATCCAATTATTTACACTTCAATAATTAATGCATTTAATCATCTAAAAATACCAAACTCATAAGATTTCATCATCATTAACCAAAACTCTCATTAAAAATTTGCATATACCTCATATATGATTCTCAAGCCAATAAATCATATTTTCCAATTTTCTTACTTCACATAACATATTTAATTCATTTACTCATAACTAGAACATTTTCATGAAAAATACCAAATCAGTTCCAAAAATATTTATTTTCTGGGATTTAGAAGACTATAGTCCCATATTGAATATATATTTTTCTCAGAATTTTAAAATTCATTTACTATTTTCACATACGCCAAAACCACCGAATATTTAAACATTTATCATAAATTGTATTTTTGTCCAAAAATTCTAAAATTAATACGGTATACTGATATTATATAGATGTACTTCCAATAAAAATTTCATCAATTTTGGAGTTAATCACAAGGAGTTATAAGCAATTACTTTTAAAATAGTCTTTTCTCATAAAATCCATAACTCCTAATCTGTACATCCAAAAATCTCCATTTTTGGACACAATCTACAAAACTCATCAAAATATCATTTTAAATTTTTCCAAAATTTTTGAAGGTCTGGAAAAATACAAAACTGAAAAACATAATCACCCTTAAAATCCTTTACTTTACTTCTTTACCTCAAAAGAGCGCAGACTTCTAACTAAAATAACTATTTGAATCGAACTTGCATAGTATAGCAACACTCAAGATATCAAAATACTCACAAGAATACACTCGATAATATAGAGAGAAAACTTGATTTACGGTGTGATTTTCAATTCTAACCTAAGCACCCTATTTATAGGAAAATGCTTAGAACACCAAAGTTGAAAATTTAATATAATATTAATATATATTTAATAAATTCTCTACACCCATCTAGAAAATCTGATCTCTGCCATCAACACATGTTAAAGATGCCCACAAACATTTAAAAAACGTTTTTCTTATTTAAATTATTTTAAACTTCCAAAAATCAATTATTTCGGAGCTTTGGAACTTCAATAATTCATAATAAATAGCCATTTTATCAGAAAATTCGAATCTCGCAAGTTTTTATAGGAAATTCAATTCTCTACAACTTTGCAGAAGAAAGTTTTTCTAAATTCCAAACAAAAATTGACCGAAATTCATAAACAAACGATTTTTACAAAGCTATAATCAAATTTCACCAAGAAAATGGGGTCCACCAAACACACAAAACATGTGTTAATCATTTAATGCCACAAAAATAATCTTCCTCCTCATATACTCACATATCGCACATTCATTAAAAATATCACCGTTAATATATTATTAAAATAATATATTTAAATGAATTATTTTATCAGAAAAAAATAAAATATTAATTTTCAACAATTGTCACTTTAAAATTTTCTCCATCTATATCCACATAAAATGAATATTTTCCTTATCATATTAATCAATAATTAATTATTCACAAATAATATTACGTAATCACAATAATAACAACCAGGCGCTCCTCCGGAAAGAGGGCTTTCCAATAAAGATTTCTCCTTCATGGCGCCGCAATTAGGTGACCAAACCTCTCCTTAGATGTAACTTTCTAGACATTGCCAATAATGTTTTCTAATAATATTATTGAGATAATATGAATTATTGCTTTATAATGGAAAATACTGTGTAGTGATAATTATTAAAACAACAATAAATATAAAATATCAACGCAAAGATTATTGAATCAATAAAATAAAATATTGAATAAAGAATTATTGTAACAATTATTGAGTAGTGTCTTCTTACGTAAGAGACAATAATTCAAAAATACTTGTGCAATACCGTGTGTATCTCGCATGCAACAACGCCAGATTATTTTACTTTACCCACCGGGTATTCCAATGATGTTAATTCAGTAATAATTACGTTATTATTTATAAAACTCCTTTGTCATTTTCTTCATCCGACGATTATTCATTATATGGGCCCACAAATGGTCGCTACCGTCGTATTTAATATTTCCGACGTAAAGAATATTCCACGACCAAACGAATATTCCCCGACAATAATGAATATTTTATAACCACTTGCTTATTTTGAAAAAAAATTATATATATCACCCTTAACTTTAACTTTTATCAATTTAACCATTTATTGAATATTAATTATAAGAAAAAATGAATACTTTTATTTCATAAAATTCGGGGCCTTACAGATTCCTAACAATTCTCATAAACTAAGTACCACTTACTTAGTTTATCATTGGCAAAATAAAATAAGTAGGAGTGAATGTCGAACAGTAGTCTTTATAGATTCTAAATAACAATTCTCATAAACTAAGTACCACTTACTTAGTTTATCATTGGCAAAATAAACTAAGTAGGAGTGAATGTCGAACATTAGTCTCTATAGATTCCAAATAACAATTCTCATAAACTAAGTACCACTTACTTAGTTTATCATCATTGGCAAAATAAACTAAGTATAGCTAGAAGTGAATGTCAAACAGTAGTCTCTATAGATTCTAAATAATTAACAATTCTCATAAACTACCCCTATAGATTCCAAATAATTAACAATTCTCATAAACTAAGTACCACTTACTTAGTTTATTATCATTGGCAAAATAAACTAAGTAGCATTTGCTTAGTTTGCCACAATTTTCAATATATAAATGCAATAATACTCTCCCTACATATATGTACTATTTCTTGTATGTAGGTTTCGACATAGCAGTTGCAGCTAAATAGTACTCCAATCGGTTCTTCGGCAACAATTAAAAAAAAAGGGGTCGTTGTAAGACCCCAAATTATTAATAAATGAAATTTATTTTTCTCTATTTATTATTTTGAAATAGTAAGGGTTGAGTTGATTAATGTGGATAGTTATGGGTAAAATACGCAAATATTTTGAATAAGCAAGTGGTTATAAAATATTCATTATTGTCGGGGAATATTCGTTTGGTCGTGGAATATTAAATGCTCGTCGGGAATATTCGTATGATGGCATAGCCTCTTTTGTGGGCCCCATAACGTGAAAAACGATTGGATGAAGAAAACGAAAAATATAAGTTGTTTAAAAATAACGGCGTAGTTATTACCAATTATCTTGTTGGAATACCCTTGGGTTAAAAACACACTAATACGCGTTGTTGAACAATAAAGACACGGTATTGCACCAATTATTGATTCTTATGTAAGAAGACACTACTCAATAATTGTTATAGTAATTACTGCTCGATTATTTTATTTTATTGATTCAATAATTCTTTTTTATATTTTATATTACCGCTGTTGTTTCAATAAATTGTCATTACACAATTTTTCATTATCGAAGCAATAATTCATATTATCTCTAATAATATTATTAGAAAACATTATTGGTAATGTCTAGAAAGTTCTCATCTAAGGAGAGGTTTGGTCACCTAATCAAGCTACAAATAAGGAGAAATCTTTATTGGAAAGCCCTCTTTCCTGAGGAGCTACACGTCACAAGATCTTGTGATTCTGTAATATTATTTGTGAATAATTAATTATTGATTTATATGATGAGAAAAATATTGATTTTATGTGGATATAGATGGGGAAAATTTTTAATGTGACAATTGTTGAAAATTAAAATTTTATCTTTTTCTGATAAAATAATTCATTTAAATATATTATTATATTTTAATAATATAATAATGATGATATTTTTACGATGAATGTGGGATATATGAGTATATGTGGAGGAGGAGTATTTTTGTTACCAAAAATATTTAAAGCATGTTTATTGTGTCGATGGACCCCATTTCTTGACTGAAATTTGATTATAGATTATAAAATCGCCCGTTTATGGATTTCGGTCAATTTTTGTTTGGAATTTGAAAAAAATTTCTTCTGCAAAGTTGTAGAGAATTGAATTTCCTATAAAAAGTCGCAAGATTCGAATTTTCTGATAAAAGGGCTATTTATTATAAATTATTGAAGTTCTGAAGCTCCGAAATAATTGATTTTTGGAAGTTTAAAATAATTTAAATAGGAAAAACATTTTTTTTGTTTTGTGGGCAGCCCTAGCATGTGCAAGGTAAGCTGAAATCAGTTGTCAAAATGTGCGTAGAGAATTTGTAATATATATAATATTATTATATTAAATTTTTTATTTTGGTGTTCTAAGCATTTTCCTATAAATAGGGTGCTTAGGTTAGAATTGAAAATCACACCGTAAACTTCAAGTTTCTCTCTATATTATCGAGCGTATTCTTGTGAGTATTTTGAGTATACTTTGAGTATTGCTATACTGGTGCAAGTTCAAGTCATAGCCTATATTCTGTATTTCAACTAAAAGACCGTCTTTCGAGGTAAGGGATGTTATTTTATTCGAAAATGATATTATTTCTTCAATATCATTATCGCCGAAATATTGGTTGGAAATTTTATCAAATTTGGAACTTTTTCATGCTCGAGGTTACTATTCACGAAGTTACTATTCACGAGTACTATTCACGAAGCGTGAAGATGTTTTTTTTGTGAAATTTTTATCTTTTGGTGTCGGAGTTACTATTCACGTATACGACACTATTCACGTATACGACACTATTCACGAATCTGGCACTATTCACCAAAAAATGAAATTTCTTCTTTTTGTCCAAAATATCTATTATGGATACTAGCTTTGATTGTATCCATGTTTTGATCATTCTTGAATTTTACTCCACTCTGATTACTTATGAAGTATTTTTGAACTTGGATTGTTTAAAATACGAATCCTTAATATTTGTTCTTTTGTTTCACCGGATTCGCTTCCTTTAAAATATTTTTCATCATTCTCACCCTAAATGATGATATTATCAATATCTTTGGCCCAGTAGTGCAAAGAGGAATGATTTCTTGATGAATATCTTTGACCAGTAGTGCAAAGATGAACAGTGTTGAGATGAACATACCGATGATTAATATCTTTGGCCTCAGAGTGCAAAGATGAATATTTGATTCCGTATATATATGATTGATGTTACAGGATAAAATATCGAAGATGAACTTTTAAATTCATATATAGAAGATAGTAGTTTACATTCTCTACTTAACTCTTCTAATGAATTATTATTTCCACTGCGAATACCGATTTAAAACTTGTTTGTCTATTGTATTCTATTAGATTTTTCCTCGTTGAAGACTAACGATAATTTGTTGTATATTATCTTAGTCATAATATTCTTTTTCTTGGGCTAGTTGAGCTCACCCTTTTCCTTTTTGTTCCATTTTTCTTCTCGGGAGGTGAGAATGTAGCAATACTACTAGTCAAGGTATAGAATGAAGGTTCTAGAGAGAGTTGTTTAGTAGTCCTCACCATTTTTGTAAAATAATGTATCAATAATTGTGATGGGGATTTATTTGCGTGTGGATATTGTCTAGAAGACAATAATTGTATTTAAACTCATAGTATATATGTTGTCGTATTTTACACGACAAATGTATTAATAAAGTTATAGTTATTTCTGTACCATGTATTTGGCGACTCAGAATGGGTTGGATGGAATGGACCTATTTTGGGGGCGTCACAGTTGGTATCGAGCTTAGGATATGATCCTTGGCGGAGATCGGGAATAGAACTAGGAGGGAGAGACGAAAATCCCTTCGCTAAGGTGTCCTACCTAAGCTTATTTGTTAGTTGGTTAAGATATAGGATATTATGTGATATATTGATTTCCTTAATTAACCCTTGTTTTATGACAAGATGCTTGAGAATGTCGATGAGAATATTAATAGTGGAGTAAATGAGACCGTGGAGATGCTCAGACTTATCAACGAGGAGAACGTCTGTAACAGTCGGCAATGTACCTCCTGTGAACAACACCACCGAAAGCAGATGATGAACAAGGGGATGTTTAGAAGCTTTTTGCGCTTCATGCAAAATCGCATTTAGGAGACTTCGTGTTCAAAATAGAGGAGGAAATGATAGCAATTCACGGGTTGTCACAACCAAGCAGTTCAAAGAGTTGGGACCACCAAAATTCTGGGGAAAGCCGAATCCGATTAAGGCGGAGACGTGGGTCAACTAAATAAAATTCCATTCGCTACTTTTATGTTCCTTAATGAGGCGACATCTTGGTGGGAATCAGAAGCGTACCATCCAAATTACTCAAAGATGTCATGGGAGATGTTTCAAAACATATTCAATGATAAGTACTTCCCCGAAAGTATTCAATCATATGAAGGAAGTGGAGTTTATTAGACCGAGAGTAGAATAACATGGCGGTGTCCCAAAGACGAGGCGAAGTTCATGGAGTTATCCAGGTTCAGACCTCATTTGGTGGAGAATGAGGAACGATGACGCGGATGTTTCGAGAGGTTTGAAACCCGGCGCCGTCGATCTCATTTCTCATAAATTTTCTCTCTATTCAGATGTTGTCAATGTGGCTCAAATTGTTAGAGCGAGATAACAAGTACGCTCAACCGAGGGACCATAACCGAGGATCATACCAAGATAATAAATCATCGTAATAACGATAACCACGGAGAAAGAAGAATACTTGGACAAAGGCGGTAACCACTCCGTGGTAATCGTGGCCATGAAAATAGAAGAAGCGAGTCGGGAGGAGATTTTAAAAAGAGGAGATTCAACAACGACCATTATGAAGATGTCGGTCAGTAACAATCGGGTTCCAAGGAGGAGAAAGATCACCGGTCATATGTTACAAATCACGGGGAAAGAAGGACATATCGCTTCGAGATTATGCAGTATCGAAACCAGATCCGGTAAATGAATGGTGACTCAAAAGGATGTCCCGTAAAAGTCAAAGTCAATCGGTTCACGGAAGAGCGTTTATCGTGACCTCCATCAAAATGCGAGGAACCCAAACGGTTAGCACGGGTTAGTTAATAATAAATTCTTGCGAAGTTTATACCTTACTAGATACTGGGTTCTACCTATTCTTTATCTCTCTTGCTTTGCGCCAACGCTTAAACTTGACTACGAGAAATTAGACTTTGACCTATTTATGGAGACTCAGTTAGAGAAACTTTTATTACATCCGTTGTTTAGAAATTTTGCTTGATTCAGTTGACACTATCACATTACTTCGTTAACCTTATTTCTATAGAGATATTTGCTTTTGATGTGATTTTAAGGTTAACTACTCATCACGCCGAAATTGATTACTTTCGTAAGTTGTTAGTTTTCATATTCCTAAGCAACTTCGTTATTCAATTCAAGTAATCAAACCATTGTAGTCAAACATTTTCATATCAAGCCATGAAGTCATTCGTTTATTAAGGATGTCAAGTTTTCTTAGTCCATGTTATGGATTTGAATAAAGACACGTCAGATTTGAATAATATTCCTGTTGTTATTGATTTTTCCTGACGTTTTTCCTGAAGAATTTCTTGGCTTACTCCCCCCAAAGCCTGATATTAAATTTTGTATCGACTTTGAACCCAAAGACAAAACTCATTTCTAAAATCTCATATCGAATGGCTCTATTGAACTTCGTGGAGTTAATAATTCAACTATAGAATTTGGTACCGAGCCTTTATCCGGTGACTTCCTTTGTGGAATGCACCAAAGCCGCACTCTCCGTAGGGGACACCATATTCGCGCGATAGTAAACCGATAGGTGTCATTGTAACGTCTTATCCAAGGTTGGGATATGAGTCACAATTGAGAACAACCTAAGTTTCAGAAATCGAAATCGTAGCTTTCAGCTTAGTTGGTTATTATCGGATATTCGTTGAAGGATATTCTCGAATCGCTATTCCATTAACGCAGCTGACTCGTAGAGATACAAAATTTGAATGGAGCAAGGAATGTGGGAAGAGCTTCGAAGAACTCAAGAGGAGACTCATTTCAGCACATGTTCTGACCATGCCATCCTGGAAAAGCGAACGTGGTAGCTGACGTGTTAAGTAAAAGATCGTATGCAAGTACGAGTATGATATTGTCAAAGACTCATTTCATATAATTTACAAATAATAGAGATGGAGATGAAAACTCTAGGTACCCACGTGATGATATACGAGTATAATCGACTTTAATCGATAAAGTTAAAGCTGTTCAAGCTACACACCGGAGTTGATGAATTTGAAGAAGGAGGTACAAGAAGTTGTTATTTCAAAAGCAAGAATCAGTGAGGTGAGGAAAGCTCAAACCTTCGATTTATTAATCCATTTGAAATTCTCGATCGAATAGAACTGTGGCCTATAGACTCGTTTTACACGCCAAGTATGACGCGTGTTCATAACATTTTCACGATCGATGTTACGTAAATATGTGGACGACGAACCACGCCATTGAGTTAGAACCTAAAAAGATAGTCAAGACTTAACGTCACGAAGAGGTACTGTCAAGATCTTGGATAGGAAAGAACATGTCCTATGTACTTGGAGGTTATACCACAAGTTAAAGTTTTGTGGAGAAACCATGCTATTGAGGAAATGACCAGGAGTTGGAAACGAAATGAAAGCGAGGTATTCTTATCTTTTCGAAACACCAGTATCGTCACGTCAATTTCGAGGACGAAATTTACTAAGGAGGGAGGTTGTAAGACCCCAAATTATTAATAAATGAAATTTATTTTCCTCTATTTATTATTTTAAAATAGTAAGGGTTGATTTGATTAATGTGGATAGTTATGGGTAAAATACGCAAATATTTCAATAAGCAAGTGGTTATAAAATATTCATTATCGTTGGGAATATTTATTTGGTCGTGGAATATTCAAATGACGCAATGCGATCTTTTGTGGGCCCTATAACGAAAGCGATTGGATGAAGAAAACGACAAATATAAGTTGTTTAAAAATAATTGGCGTAGTTATTCTGCTATTATCTTTGTTGGAATACCCGTGGTTAAAACACACTAATCTGGCGTTGTTAAACAATAGCACGGTATCGCACCACCAATTATTGATTCTTACGTAAGAAGGCACTACTCAATAATTGTTATAGTAATTACTTATTCGATTTTAATTTTATTGATTCAATAATTGTTGCATTGATATTTTATATTACCGTTGTTTCAATAAATTGTCATTACACGGTATTTTCCATTATCGAAGCAATAATTCATATTATCTCGAATAATATTATTAGAAAACATTATTGGCAATGTCTAGAAAGTTACATACAGGAGAGGTTTGGTCACCTAATTGCGCGCCAAGAAGGAGAAATCTTTATTGAAAGCCCTCTTTCCTGAACTACGGCACAAGTTGCGATTATGATTCGTAATATTATTTGTGAATAATTAATTATTGATTTATATGATGAGGAAAATATTGATTTTATGTGGATATAAATGGGAAAAATTTTTAATGTGACAATTGTTGAAAATTGAAATTTTATCTTTTTCTGATAAAATAATTCATTTAAATATATTATTATATTTTAATAATATAATAATGATGATATTTTTACGATGAATGTGGGATATATGAGTATATGTGGAGGAGGAGTATTTTTGTTACCAAAAATATTTAAAGCATGTTTATTGTGTCGGTGGACCCCATTTCTTGACTGAAATTTGATTATAGCCTATAAAATCGCCCGTTTATGGATTTCGGTCAATTTCTGTTTGGAATTTGGAAAAACTTTCTTCTGCAAAGTTGTAGAGAATTGAATTTCCTATAAGAAAATCGTGATATTTGAATTTTCTGATAAAAGGGCTATTTATTATGAATTATTGAAGTTCCGAAGCTCCGAAATAATTGATTTTTGGAAGTTTAAAATAATTTAAATAGGAAAACATTTTTTTTGTTTTGTGGGCAGCCCTAGCATGTGCAAGATAAGCTGAAATCAGTTGTCAAAATGTGCGTAGAGAATTTGTAATATATATAATATAATTATATTAAATTTTCTACTTTGGTGTTCTAAGCATTTTCCTATAAATAGGGTGCTTAGGTTAGAATTGAAAATCACACCAGAAACTGAAGTTTCTCTCTCTATATTATCGAGCGTATTCTTGTGAGTATTTTGAGTATACTTTGAGTATTGCTATACAGTGCAAGTTCAAGTCATAGCCTATATCCTGTTTCAACTAAAGTCTTGTCTTTTCGAGGTAAGGGATGTTATTTTATTCGAAAATGATATTATTTCTTCAATATCATTATGCCGAAATATTGGTTGGAAATTTTTATCAAATTTGGAACTTTTTCATGTCGGGGTTACTATTCACGAGTTACTATTCACGAGTACTATTCACGAAGCGTGAAGATGTTTTTTGTGAAATTTCTATCTTTTGGTGTCGGAGTTACTATTCACGTATACGGCACTATTCACGTATACGGCACTATTCACCGAAAAATGAAATTTCTTCTTTTGTCCAAAATATCTATTATGGATACTAGCTTTGATTGTATCCATGTTTTGATCATTCTTGAATTTTACTCCACTCCGATTACTTATGAAGTATTTTTTGAACTTGGATTGTTTAAAATACTTAATCCATAATATTTGTTCTTTTGTTTCACCGGATTCGCTTTCCTTTAAAATATTTTTCATCATCCTCACCCCTAAATGATGATATTATTGAATATCTTTGTCTCAGTAGTGCAAAGATGAATGATTTCTTGATGAATATCTTTGACCGTAGTAAAGATGAACAGTGTTTGAGATGAACATGGTAAGATGATTAATATCTTTGGCCTCAGAGTGCAAAGATGAATATTTGATTCCGTATATATTGATTGATGTTACAGGATAAAATATCGAAGATGAACTTTTAAATTCATATATAGAAGATAGTAGTTTGCATTCTCTACTTAACTCTTCTAATGAATTATTATTTCACCGCGAATCTTGATTTAAAACTTGTTGTCTATTGTATTCTATTAGATTTTTCCTGTTGAAGACTAATGATAATTTGTTGTATATTATCTTAGTCATAATATTCTTTTATCGGGCTAGTTGAGCTCACCCTTTCCTTTTTGTTCCATTTTTCTTCTCGGGAGGCGAGAATGTAGCGAAGTCTACTAGTCGGTAATGGAATGAAGGTTCTGTAGAGAGTTGTTTAGTAGTCCTCACCATTTTGTTAAATAATGTATCAATAATTGTGATGGGGATTTATTTGCATGTGGATATTGTCTAGAAGACAATAATTGTATTTAAACTCACAAAGATATATGTTGTCGTATTTTGCATGACAAATGTATTAATAAAGTTGTAGTTATTTACGTACCATGTATTTGGCGACTCGAGAATGGGTTGGATGGAATGGACCTATTTTGGGGCGTCACGTCAGAGTTCTGTTTGTGTCTTATACTCGAATAATAAAGGTAATTGAATTCTGCGAGACATTCCTCATTTTTCCATCATAACAGATGGCAACATCCCAAGGAGTGCCAAGAAGTTGTTGAACAAAGTTCTAGGTTAAGCAACCCTCTAAATGAGCGACGATCACTTCTCCCATAGAATGAATCATCTCCCCATATGGGTCCAATCCATGATATAAACGACTTCTCACCACTCAAATTCCTTAGATGGGTAGTTCTCACGCAAATGTCTCACCTCTTGAATGAGAACTATCCATTTGAGGAATCTTGAGTGGTGAGAAGTCGCCTATATCATGGATTGACCCATATGGGAGATGATTCATTCCTAGCAGGAGAAGTGATCGCTCGCTCATCTAGAGGGTTGCTTAAGTCGAAACTTTGTTCAATAGCTTAATGGAACTCCTTGAGGATGTTGTCATCTGTTATGATAAACGATGAGGAATGTTTGCGAGAATTAATTAACTTTATTATTCGAGTATAGGACACAACAGGAACTACGACCCTTTTTTTTCCCGTTTGCTGACTCAAGTAGAGATTCCACATAAATTCTCATAAACTATGTACTATGTCGTTGAGGGTGATAACGATGATGAAACTGATCTCGAAACTGAGGATGAGGAAGATACCGAATCCGAGAATGATATACACGTTGATTCTGATGGGTTTGATGACGTGCGTAATTGAAAATGAGATTTCATATTAGTCCTTACCACATATTGTTAAACCTTACATATTCGTAATCTACCAATTTTGTTATTGCAGTAGGATATTCATGTATAGACATAGCGGTGGAGGTCGCCGAGGTGGTGGGCGATCCGGTACTGGAGACGGTAGCCACGATGGAGGCTCTTCTTCAGGTGCGAGTAAGTTATCTTAACTAGGATTTAAATATATCTCAAGCTGCATTAATTACAATGATTATTGAAGTACTATATTAAATACAATTATTACAGATGCACCTCTATCGACGACATAATTGGGACTAACCTCAGTATCTTTAGTTGTCCACGGCAATTACCCACTTACGATGACTTGGATGTCGTTTCCCGGTAGTAAGTGTTAATATATTATTCGTTTATTTCTATCGCTTATTGCAAAACACAATTCAAATAACACATATTATTATACTTTTTACGTAGTATACTAGACCCGGTGGCTAAGCACACCTACATGCGATTTGTTTAACGATTTCTCGAGAGGTGCATGCGGTTCGGTCAAGATGCGGGTAATGCGATGCAACTTTTATGCAGAATAGTCTCATGGAGTTCCACATAAGTTAAGTGTGGCGCCCCAAAAATAGGTATACATCACCCATTCTCGAGTTGTCAATACTTGATGCGAAACAACTACAACTTTATTATTACAACAAGAAAATTGTGAGTTTGAATACAAATATTATCTTCTAGACAATATCTATACTCAAATAAATCCTCATCACATTTATTGATACATTATTTTACAAAATGGTGAGGACTACTAAACAACTCTCTCTAGAACCTTCATTCCATACCTCGACTCGTATCGCTTATATATTTTTGCCTCCCGAGAAGAAAAATGGAACAAAAGGAAAATGGTGAGCTCAACTATCCCAAAGAAGAATATTATGACTAAGATAATATACAACAAATTATCATTAGTCTTCAACAGGAAAAATCTAATAGAATACAATAGACAACAAGTTTTAAATCAATATTCGCAGAATGGAAATAATAATTCATTAAAAGAGTTAAGTAGAGAATGCAAACTACTATCTTCTATGTATGAATTTAAAAGTTCATCGCCTATCTTTTATCCCCCGTAACATCAATCAATATATATCTGAATCCAATATTCATCTTTGCACTACAGCCAAAGATATTCATTAGTTGGTCATGTTCATCTAAACACTGCTCATCATCATTGCTATGGGCCAAAGATATTCATCGAAATCATTCATCTTTGCACTACGTGCCAAAGATATTCAATAATATCATCATTTAAGACGAGGATGATGAAAATATTTTTAAAGAAACGAATCCAATGGAAACAAAATGACAAGGATTAAGGATTAAGGATTCGTACTTTGTTTTATCCATGTCCAACAATACCTCAAAAATAATCATAGTGGTGTAAAATTCAAGAATGATCAAAACATGGATACAATTAAAACTAGTATCCACAATAGATATTTTAGATGAAAAGGGAAAATTTTTATTTTTTGATGAATAGTGTCGATTAAATGAACAAAGATCAGAGTATCGTGAATAGTGCCGTATCGTGAATGGTAACTCCGACAACAAAAGTTCCAAATTTGATAAAACTTCAGATCAATATTTCAAAGATAATGATATTGAAGAAATAATATCATTACGAAAAAAAAAATATCCCTTACCTCACAAAGACAAGATTTCTAGTTGAAACCTGGATATAAAGCTATGACTTGAACTTGCACCATATAGCAATACTCAAAATATACTCAAAATACTCACAAGAATACGCTTCGATAATATAGAGAGAAAAAACTTCGCTTACGGTGTGATTTTCAATTCTAACCCAAGCACCCTATTTATAGGAAAAGGCTTAGAACACCAAAGCGTAAAAATTTAATATAATAATATATTTATAAAAATTTGTCTACGCCAACCTTTGAGAATCTGAAATCAGCAACCTAACACATGTAAAATGAGGCTCACACATCTAAAAAACGTTTTTCTTTTATAAAATAATTAAAACTTCCAAAAATCAATTATTTCGGAGCTTCAGAACTTCAATAATTCATAATAAATAGCTCTTTTATCAGAAAAATTCAAAACTCACGACTTTCCCTAGGAAATTCCATTATCTACAACTTTGCAGAATGAAGTTTTTCCAAATTTCAAATAAAAATTGACCGAAATCCACAAACGGGTGATTTTACAGGCTATAATCAAATTTCAGTCAATAAATGGGGTCCACCGACATGTTTAACATGTTTTAAACATTTATTGCAACAAACATACTCTTCCTCCTCGCATACTCATATATCCCACATTTGTTGTAAAAATATCACCATTATTATATTATTAAAATATAATAATATATTTAAATGAATTATTTTATCAGAAAAAGATAAAATTTTAATTTTTAACAATTGTCACATTAAAATTTTTCTCCATCTATATCCACATAAAATCAATATTTTTCTCATCATATGAATCAATAATTAATTATTCACAAATAATATTACGTAATCACAATATCGACAACCGCGTGCGCCCTCAGAAAGAGGGGCTTTCCAATAAGGATCTCTCCTTCTTGGCCAAGCAATTAGGTGACCAAACCTCTCCTTATGTAACTTTCTAGACATTGCCAATAATATTATCCAATAATATTATTCAGATAATATGAATTATTGTTCGATAATGGAAAATACCGTAATGACAATTATCAAACAACAAAGAATATAAAATATCAACGCAGCAATTATTAAATCAATAAAATATCGAACAATAATTATCAGAACCATTATTGAGTAAAGCCTTCTCACGTAAGAATCAATAATTTGTGCAATACCGTGTGCTACTCGTGTTTTAAACCACACCTAGTATTTTAACAAAGATTAATTGAGAATAACTACGCCATTATTTTTAAACAACTTATATTTGTCATTTTCTTCATCCAATCGCTTTCAAGTTATGGGGCCCATAAAAAAAGATCACACGTCATCATGAAATATTCCCCGACAAAGAAGAATATTTCACGACCAAACGAATATTCCCTAACAACAATGAATATTTTATAACCACTTGCTTATTTTGAAATATTTTATGTATTTTACCCATAACTATCCACATTAATCAAATCAACCCTTACTATTTCAAAATAATAAATAGAGGAAAATAAATTTCATTTATTAATAATTTGGGGTCTTACAACCTCCCTCCTTATGAAATTTCGCCTCGAAATTGACGTGACGCATTCTGGTGTTTTGAAAAGGTGAGGATACCTCGCTTTCATTTCCGCTTTCCAATTCCTGTGTCATTTCTCTATAGCATGATTCCTCCACAAAACTTTAACTTGTGGTATGACCTTTCATAGGAGACATGCTCCTTCCTATCCAATATCTTGACAGTACCTCCTCATACGTTAAGTCTTCTATTATCTCGTCTGGATTAACTCTATAACGTGGTTCGGGTCTTTCACATATTTACGAAGTACGATATGTGAAACACATTATGAACACGAGACATACCTTTGAGGTAACGCGAAGTATAGGCTACATTTCCTACTCGGTCAAGAATTTGAAATGGACCAATAAATCGTGGATTGATCTTTCCTCTTCCCAAATCTTGTAACTCCCTTCCATGGAGCAACTCGCAACAATACACATGATCCCCTATACTAAATTCCACATCCTTTCGATGAAGATCCGCATAACTCTTTTGTCGATCTTGTGCCGTTTAGACATCGTTGTCGAATCATTTAGATCTTTTCGGTGATCATACGCATTTCAACTCCTGGTCCCAACAATGTTGCTTCACCCACCTCATCCCAACATATTGCTTTCGTCCATATAATGCTTCAAATGGAGCCACACCTATACTTGCACGATAACTGTTGTTGTTAGAGAATTCCACCAATGGTAAATACTTATCCTAACCGCCTTGAAGTCTAGGACACGTAGTCTTAATAGATCTTCAAGAGTTTGAATAGTCCTCTCTCGATTGTCCGTCCGCTTAAGGATGGTATGCCGAACTAAATCGCAAATCCGTGCCCATAGCTTTTGAAGCTAACCCAAATCTCGGAAGTGAATCTTGGTCACGATCCCAAACTATGGATACAGTATGCCATGCAACCTCATAATCTCATTCACGCATATACTAGCAAGACGTTCAAGGGAATAAGTCTCCGTATCGGCAAGAAATGAAATGACTTGGTTAATCTATCAACAATAACCCAAATAAGATTGATGCCTTGAGAAACCGTAGGAAGACCCGTAATCTAAATCCATGGTAATGTGTTCCCTTCCATTTCGAATCTCAAGTGGTTGCAACGGACCCTTAGGTACTAGATGCTCCACCTTTACACGCTGACAAATTAAACACATCGAGATAAACTTTGCAATCTCTCTTCATATTGTTCCACTAAAATGTATATCAAGATCACGATACATTTTAGTACTTCCAGATGGATTGCAAATGGTGTATTGTGTGCCACCATCATAATCTTGTACTTTAAATCGCACTCGCTAGAACACAAAGTTCAGAAGTGGACTCAAGTATTCCTTCTTCATCAATTCTCGCTTTTAAGAACACGTATTTCTTTCTTCAAAGTCTCAGAGTGGACTTAACTTTTTCTATTAAGTATTCCTTCTTCATCATCGCATTCTATGATCTTTCTACTCAACGCTTCCCTACTACGCTCAATGGTAGCGGAATCTTTCAACAACTCAGCCAACGCTGTTAGATAATTCCTCTCCATATTCTTTGTGGTCGTTATGAGGGCATGTGCAATGACTTTCCACGCTGTATGAGAACACATCCTAACCCTTGCCCAAGCATCATTGTGATAACAAATCCATCCGTACTCGCGATGGTATTGTTACAACAGTGCCAAATAGAGTCTCCTCTTGAGCTCTTGAAACTCTTCTCAAGTGATTCTTCGCCTCCAAACTAATTTTGTATCCTTCCGAGTTACTTGGGTTAATGGAGTAGCATTCGAGAAAACCCTTCCACGAATCTCCGATAATAACCGCTAAGCTTCCAAAAGATACATACTTCAACATCGATTTCTGACTGTTCCCAACTTCAGATTGCTTCAATCTTCGCCACGATCAACAGATATCTCCATGTTTCGGCTAACGCGCGCCCAAGGAATGCTACTCTCGCCGTAACTCGTGATTTCTTCAATTTGGCATATAGTTGAAATTCCGATATGTAATCAAAGAATGTATGATCAGAAAACAATAACTCTGATTTATTAAGTTCAATAGGATACGATATGGGGTTTTAGAAATGGGCTTTATGCGATGATGAGTAAAGAAACGTCGAGGGGTGAGGCGGGAGTTCTTGAAATACGTCCGGGAAGTCAATAACAGCGAGGAATATTATTCAAATTTGACGGTCTTTATTCAAATCCATAACATGGGCTAAGAAAAGCTTGACATCAATAAAACGGGCAGATTAGATATGTTTTTAAATATAACGAATCAAGTTAAATATGAAAACTAAGATAGAAAATAATCAATCTTGGTACGTGATGAGAAGTTAACCAATGAATCCTAAAATCACATCGTAAAGCGAGTTCTCCAAGTATAAAATTGACAATTAAGTCTAATGGTGCGACTTAGACCGTATTTAAACGTTGAGCACAAGTAGGAGAGATAAATGAATAAATTTGTCTTCACTGTCGTTGTTAAATCTCCTCTTTTAAAATCTACTCTGGTCGCGCCTTTCATTTTAAACATCTCCCTTACTTTTTGTCGTCTCCTCATTATCGCTTATTTTGATAGCTATTTTCATGTCAATAGATTTTAAAACGCCTCCAAAGACACGCCGAAAGAAGTACGTGGATGGCACGCTCACGTAATCCCAGCCTTGATAATTTGCTTGACCCATGTTCACGGCCATGATCGGATCGGCTTCCCCTTGAAATTACGGTGGTCCCAACTCAACCGCTGTCGCCGTGAGTAACTTCGTGAATCGCTATCATTTCTCTCGTATTTTGAACACGAAGTCTCTCGTCTGACGATTTTGGCATGAACTGCAAAAGCTTCTAAACATCCCTAACTCCTCGCTGATTATTCTCAAATACATTCTCAAATATCGTTGTCCAATAAAACAAGGGTTAATTAAAGAAATCAATATATCACATAATATCCTTATATAATCGACCAACCAACAAATAAGCTTTAGGACACACTACCTGCGTAAGGATTTACCTGCCTCTCCTCCTAAATTCCCCCATCTCCGCATGGAGATCCCATCCTAAGCTCGAGACACCAACCCCGACGCCTCTAAAATACGAGATACATCACCCATTCCGAAGTTGTCAATGTGCAGGTACGTAAAACAACTACAACTTTATTATTACAGCAAGAAATGAAGACTACTAAACAATGGATTAATTCCAATCAATATTCTCGCTAAGTATCCTAAAGAATATTACGACTAAGATAATATACAACAAATTATAGTCTTCAACAGGAAAATTTTAGATGAAAATCAATATTCGGGAAAATTTTCATTTGAATATCTTTTATCCTTTCAATCGAATATATAGTAAGGAAAAGCTAACTATTCATCAGCAATAATAATCAGACTATTGCCAAAGATATTCATCAATTTTTGGCATGATGGTAGTTAACCAATCGATCCTCCCAAAATCACATTCAATGAAAGATATTCCGGCTTAGATCAATGAGATTTATAAGCGATTGGATGTGAAAAGTTTACTCACTAGCAATTTCACGAGATAATGAAAGTCTAATTTTCTTCTCAAATTTAAGCGTTGAGCACTAGTTGAAGATAAATGAATGATATTCTAGTCGAAATTCATTCATTCAGCTTGCGCGTGATCACCTACTCGCATTTTGAAAGAGGTCAAAGATATTCAATAATATCATCATTTAAGAATAGAAAGATTCGAATCCTTCTTGCGTGAAACAAGTGATTTGCATCAAAAATAATCATAGTTCAAGAATGATTACCAAAACATGGATCGTGAATAGTATTTTAGATGAAAAAAACATCCGCCACATACGTTTCTTCAAAATTTTCATTTTTGAGACAATCGATGAATAATGATGTGAATAAAGTCAGTATCGTGAATAAGAACTCAGACACCAAAAGTTCCAAATTTGATAAAAACTTCAGATCAATATTTCAAAGATAATGATATTGAAGAAATAATATCATTACGAAAAAAAAATATCCCTTACCTCACAAAAGAGACAAGATTTAGTTGAAACACCTGGATATAAAGCATGACTTGAACTTGCAGAATCAGATATAGCAATACTCAAAATATACTCAAAATACTCACAAGAATACGCTCGATAATATAGAAATAGAAAACTTCAGTTTCTGGTGTGATTTTCAATTCTAACCTAAGCACCCTATTTATAGGAAAATGCTTAGAACACCAAAGCAGAAAATTTAATATAATAATATATTTATAAAATTTGTCTACGCCAACCTTTGAGAATCTGAAATCAGCAACCTAACACATGTAAAATGAGGCTCACACATCTAAAAAATGTTTTTCTTTTATAAAATAATTAAAACTTCCAAAAATCAATTATTTCGGAGCTTCGGAACTTCAATAATTCATAATAAATAGCTCTTTTATCAGAAAAATTTGAAACACGCGACTTTCCATAGGAAATTCCATTATCTACAACTTTGCAGAAGGAAGTTTTTCCAAATTCCAAACAAAAATTGACCGAAATCCACAAACTAGGCGATTTTACTGTGCTATAATCAAATTTCACCAATAAATGGGGTCCACCAGATACTCATATATCCCACATTCGTTGTAAAAATAACACCATTATTATATTATTAAAATATAATAATATATTTAAATAAATTATTTTATCGTAAAAGATAAAATTTCAATTTTCAACAATTGTCACATTAAAAATTTTCTCCATCTACATCCACATAAAATCAATATTTTCCTCATCATATGAATCAATAATTAATTATTCACAAATAATATTACGAATCCACAATATTGACAACCGGTGCGCCTTGGAAAGGGGGGCTTTCTAATAAGGATCTCTTCATCTTGCGCAATTATTAGGTGACCAAACCTCTCCTTAGGATGTAACTTTCTTGACATTGCTAATAATGTTATCCAATAATATTATTCGATAATATGAATTATTGCTCGATAATGGAAAATCTTGTGTAATGACAATTATTGAAACAACAAAGAATATAAAATATCAACGCAAAGAATTATTAAATCAATAAAATATCGAACGATAGAATTATCGTAACCATTATTGAGTAAAGCCTTTTCACGTAAGAATCAATAATTTGTGCAATACCGGTAATATTTCGTGTGTTTTAACCACCGAGTATTTTTAACAAAGATAATTGGTGAATAACTACGCCAAATTATTTTTAAACAACTTATATTTGTCGCTTTCTTCTTCATCCAATCGCTTTCAAGTTATGGGCCCCATAAAAGATCATGCGGCAGTCAGCATTTAATATTCCCGACGTGAAAGAATATTCCACGACCAAACGAATATTCCCACAACAATGAATATTTTATAACCACTTGCTTATTTTGAAATATTTGCGTATTTTACCCATAACTATCCACCTTAATCAAATCAACCCTTACTATTTCAAAATAATAAATAGAGGAAAATAAATTTCATTTCTTAATAATTTGGGGTCTTACATTAAGCATATTATCACCACATAGTTGTATTGGGATGACGAAATCAAATGTTCTTAATTTTAAATAATCTTTTTTTATAGGTTTATTATCGATTTGACCCGAGCATCTTTCAATGAAGTCGGCGATCTTTGTGATTGAGCCTCACTGGATGGTCGTATGAGATGCCATGTATGCGCACTCGGGTAGTAGTGGACCACCGGGACCACCATCGAGCTCATTAGCCCCAGTATAGTCTCCGATTTAGCCCGGGAGGCTATGTGCGACTAGAGGTCATGACTTCAAGAAAAAAAGTCCGAAAGCGGCGAAGAAGAACCGTGGTCACTCGGATAGTACACACCATCGGTTCTCGATCGTTCGAGGAGGCGAAGACAGATAAGTCGTTGTATTTAGTTATTTATGTGTCAAGTTCTCACACAAATACTTAAGACCTGCTTTTATGAATGTTTGTATTAGGCATTGGGAGGACCTTGGTAGAGATCCTACCATGCTAGAAGTTTTGGGATCGAGCCTACACGCCAAGGGGCGAGCGTGCTTTGTCTCAAAAACTTTTAGCTATACTGGTAAAACTCATCTTACTATTTAGCTTTTAATAATATTCAATCGTAAATAAAATGATATAATTAACATACGTATACGGAATACATTACAGGACCGATTTCAGAAGCTTTGGGACGAGCGTATAGCTGAGCTAGAGACTATTAGGAGGGGTTCTGAACCGTTAGATTCCGCCACCCCTCTTTTCGATATTGTATTAGATTGGGATGAGGAGCTGAAACTATGGGTCGCATCTAAGGATCCCCCTACTAGCAGTACCGACGGATATCGAGTGTTGGGTCTGTCGAGGATACCCGCATATACACTTCTTGGAGGTAATATTTTTTTATGTTTCACGAAATTATCCGAATTTATCACATTATATAAATTATTATTAGTGATCGAATTTGTATCTCTTTATAGGCTCCATCCAAATGCCAAATGTCGTCGAGAGCACATGTCGGACCATCTCATACGGGCGCTGGCTTGGATGACGATATCTTCCGGCGGCTGATAGGGTCGTGTCGGATAGGTTCCATACCGATCCGGTCTTTCGGCGTCAGCAGTTGCCTTCCAATTCTCGTCTTCACCAGATTGCTCAGGATATTATAGCAGGGGCCTCTGCAGAGAGTACGGGATTACCATGGGAGCAGTTCGACGCTTGGAGCGCCAAGATGCTCCGGATGGTGATTACCCTCTTGGAGGAGGCTTTTCGTCTGCCCCCACCTACTCAGGTATTCTTATTATTTATGTTTTTTAATTAAGGCTAGTTTGTTAATTCTGACATATATATATACGGACTAATGATTTATATTTTTGATTCTATCAACAGAAATTGGCGATAATGCAGTCAAGCGATGATGACGAAAGAACGAGGTGATTTCCATACACGCAGCAAAAGTCGCTCACCTCCTCACTTTGATGATGATACTTTTAGTAGTTTATAGTTCATTTGTATAGTTTGTAGAACTTTTGTATATATTGTATTATCTAATTGCGTCTGTACAACTATTGTAAATTATATTGTTTAACATTTATGGAACATTAGCTTATATTTGTAATTGGTTAGCTTATAATACGTTTTGGTGGATATTTGAATGTGAATGTGAATGATAATGAGTTGAAGATTATGTTTTAGTGCTTTCGTTGCATATTTGAATGTGAGATACAGTTTATATTATTGTGTCTTTGGTTTGTGACGAAGTTACTGTATATTAATGGGTTTAAATACCGGCCCAGAACTTTTAAAATCAGTAGGAAAAAAAATCGCTTATTTCAAAGAATATGATATTTTCGACTGATACTTAGTTGAGATAATAAATAATCAATTTTTAATAAATACTGATATGGTCTAGTTTTCAGTCGAACATAAGATAACTTCGACGGAATATATCCGTCGTACAAATTATATCTCCGACGTAATGTCCGTCGAAGTTAATAAATAGACAATTTTAATAAATAGGAATTGATTTTAGTTTTTCGTCGAAAATAGCTAATGTTCGAGGGAATTAGTCAGTCGGACATATATACTGATATATTCGATGAAAAATTTCGTCATATATATTCTGTCGAAGATAGGCTAGGTTCGATTTAACATTAAATCGGATAAGTTAAATTCGTGAGATAATAAGCATCCGACAGAATTTTTGACGGAACTTATTTTCGACGCGAATAGTTACGACGGAATCTCTGACGAATATTTCCGTCGCAAATAAACTAGTTTCGACTGAATAGTATTATGTACGACGGAATATTCCGTCAGAATTAGCCGATTTTCTTGTAGTGTACTATATATACCGAAACTTAAATTAATCATCTCACGTTTATATATCCTTAACTTGATTCATATATAGTGTCTCAACTCTAGAGACAAGGTAGCCTGTAATATTGTAAGGGTTGAACAATGAACCCAATAAGTAGCAATCCTTCCTATTTAGTCGGATCAAGTATAATTTACAAAAATACTCAAAACTAAAACAAGTTATAACAAAGCAAATTAATTTACATTCAACAATGATTTTAATGTATACAATATATATTTTAATCCACAGTCACAATAGCCTTGTAACATAGTCCAAAAGTTCAATAATATCAATGATCACACAACTTACCAAGTTATCTCTAAAATGCACGCTCCATGAAGGGCATCTAAAAAGTGTGACTTAGTAGGTCCTATATTAGTTCCGGAACTAAGCGTAAACACTAACGGGTTCTATACATAGTTAGAGTGAGAATTTCAAAAACGTTTCTCAATATTATCAATGTTCAAATTATACTCTTTTTTTCATAGTTCAAGATCATATTGCATTTTCTAAATCAAAATTCTATTTCGATACTTAATCTAAATTTTACAATAAAAGCTAGAGTAATATTTTCATTTAAATGTAGATCTTAAATAAAACATAACAACTTTTGAAACGGTACATTTATGCGTGTGAGTAATTACTAAGGTATATATAAAAATAAACAATAATTTAAATTAAAGAAAACACTAAGTAGTTTGGAAAGTCAATTACAGTACCCAAAAGATTAATCTTTTGATACAAAACATCGTCTCAATCAAAGAATTAATTATCACTTCATCTCGTAACAAACCTTTGCATAATTAGAGTTTTAATAGTTAATTATAAATCATAAACATCCAATTCTCAAATTTGTGCAAATATATATATCATCAAGACCTCATGCCACTATTTCTGCCAAAACTACTTCATAATAAACTTACTTTCTAAATCTAAAATTGTAAACAGAAAGTGGACTTCATTTAAAGGCTCCAATTTAGCCTAAAGAATCACCCAAATCAGGCATAAAACTACCAAATTATTAATTTTTGAACATTAGTATAAATTGCAGAAAATTTGTTGTAAAAAATCCAGATTAGCAATCACCTAAATTCCATAACAAATTAAATAAAATACGTAACTTCAACAGTTCAAAATTGATAGACATGTTCCCAACTCATATAACTGCAATATATCCGAAATTGAGAACGATTCCAGTGATCGAATTAAGAGTTATTAACCACGTAATAGACTGCCAAAATAAAAGAAAACAAATTTTGAAATTTAACTTTCTTACCTTTGATGGAGTTCTTTTCCTTTGTTAATTTCTATATTGATTCTCACTTCCAAATCTCCCAAGAAAAATCTCCAAATTGCCAAAATACCAAATCGATATTTACCGATTAAAATCAAAATTAAAAAAAATTGAATAAATATTACCGAATTTCAAATTTCCATCTTCAAATCCTTCCCCACATCTTTCTCTATTCTCCCTTCTTCTTTCTCACAACCAAATTAGCCTGGAGTAATTTAATCTTTTATATGTTTTAATTGTGTTGTCTTATTTATTAGTATAATTAACAATAACTTTTTTTTAATCTGCGTGATAACTAATTGTTAGGATAAGAATCCTTTTAAAATTCAAAAAATCTATATCACACTAATTAGTTATCTTATATTATAATTATTCATACATAAGTAACTACTATATTAACTTTATTAGTTTATTAATTATTATTGTTATTAATCATTAAGTACTTATTTTCTTTTTAAAAAATAATAATAATATTATTAAAATTTGAGATATTAGTGGAGAGCTAGGTATGGTAACATTTTACCTTCTTGCTTTCTTTATGTAATTATCTGATGAACCATAAGAACATGCACACTACTAGAAAAATAAAAATATGTGACGGAATTTTGTGACAGTTTTTAAAAATAATCACAAAAGATAGTAACTTGTGATGGACTTTTTAAACAATCACAAAATAATAGTATATATGATGGCTTTTAGTGATGACTAATCTTGTCATCATTGTATTATAATTGTGATGGCCATGTCAATCACACCAATTTTTTCATGCAAAATAAATTTTTTTTTTTGTGACGCACTAAGTCATCACTTATAGATATACTCTTCTCGTGATTGCATTTAAGCTATCACTAATATTTTAATGTAAGAAATAATTAAAATATTATTTTATGACGATCGTGACAATCATTAAAAAAGATAGATTTTTGTGACAATTTTTATTTGCAATTACAAAAAGAAGGTATTTTGTGATAAAATTTTCAAGCCATCACAAAACAATAAAATATATGATGGCTCTTAGTGATGACTAATTTTATCATCATTATAGAGTATTTGTGACTGCCATTGCAATCACCAAATCTTATGTGGAAGTAATTTTGTTTAATAAGTCAACTCACATATGTTTCCTTTTATATCTTGTTTTAAAATTATAATCATGATATGGACTTTGGTGTAGTTGTAATACTCGTTATTTAGTTTGCAAATGGAAGAGGGTTCGAATCCTGCAAGTATCATTTGATACAATTAATATAGTGAAATAAATTATATGTAAATAGAGATTCACGTTCTTACATTTGATCCCTAAAGTATTGTTTTTTTTTTGTGTGATGACTTTGACAATCACAATATTTTATGTGTTAATGTGATTGTATTAATCATCTCAAAAGCCTTAAGCATTTGCGTGATTGCCAAAACCATCACGTAAAACCTTTCATGATGAAGGGCGTGATACAAGAGGCCAGTATTGATGATCTTAAAAGTCTCATCACGTAAACCTTTCGTGATGGTTTTTCTACTTTTTGTGATGGATTTTGGCCATCACAAATGATCATTTTTTTAGTAGTGATGCAAATAAAATTCAAAAGTATGCACAAATTCATTGGTTGTTTTCACTGAACAACATTAGCAAATTTTCTGTAATATACTAAAGTTCAGGTCTGTGATAGATGGGCCATTCAGCTTAAGAGTGGTGACTCCGAATTTGCTAGCACCAGAGAAGGAGGTGGCCAAGCCTATATTAACCTCATTTTTGAAGAAATTAAAAAGGTATGACCAATGCAGCAGCGGCAAGAACTATCAACAAGTTGGATCTTTTCATTGATCACCTTATCTCGACGCTTCACTCTGTTCATAATTAATCTCGTTACCATGTTGGTACAATTTTACCATTTTTTTTCTTACTGCTTCAATTGTACATTTTATTTTTATTTTGGTAATAACCCTACACTGAGTTAGTAACTTTTGCTATAATATCCAACTGATTATGAGTTTTTTGGCGTTTTAGGAAGGGAGCTTACAACTCTTGAGATTAGGGATACTCTTGCTCCCTATCTTGATACACTTAATTACGAGAAGTATGGAGACATCCTGATAGATGTAGTGTAAAACTTTCCAAGTACACGCTACAAAGAAATTAGATTAGATGAAAACGTTCAGAAACCAACTGTCAAGAATATATTGGAGGCACCTCACCTGTACGTTAATCTCCACCAAATGCTACTCTTGACTCCAAGATCGAAGCTCAAATCCTTGACTCGAGTGAGTGATTTGGACTCATCTGGGAAGCTCCCTCCACAAATTGCGCTACCTTGTAGAGCTTGGGTTGGAGCTTGAGGTGATTAAGAGAGTGATATGCCAGTTCCATATATGCTTTTGCTCATTACAGTTTGGAGGGGAAAATCAAGCCATTGGTTGAATTTCTTCTTGGTCTTGGCATAACCAAAAGCGGATATTCCCACCATTCTTGGTAAAAAGGCCTCAACTTTGTGGAATCAGTCTCTCTGAAAATCTCATTCGTACCCACCATGACATATTTATAAAATTTAGGGGATAAGAGACGGTGGGCAAAAGTGATTCATCGTTGTCCGGCACTTCTCAGGCCAAAAGTGAATTTAAAGCAACCGTCGATTTATTTTCTCTATGAAATTAATGGGTCTCTCAGCTGATCACGTGTGGGTAACACCTTTAACTCTCTGCCCAATATTGTAGGTTACAGCATATATAGAGGATAAGCTGCGACCTCAGCTGACTACTTACTTCAGCTCTTTGGGAGTTGATGTTGCATATCTTCTTTCCGGTCCAATCTCCACCAACTTTTGGTCAAGTACTATATATTGAGGCCAATTTGAAACCTGTAACTGAGTTTTTTTCTTAGAAAGGGGCTACACTATCGGGGATGTTGGGGCAATGATTTTGAGATTTGGGTCTCTCTCTCTCTCACTCTATACTTTTTGCTTGACAAAGAACTTGATACCGAAATGGGAGTTCTTTTAATTTGACCATGGGTTATCCAAAATATGAGTTGGTTAAATTTCCTCAGCGTTGCGGTTATAGTTTGGAGAAGAGGATCAAACCTAGGTATGCATGCATGCAATTCATGTGAGGGAGAGTGGCGGAGTAAACTTGATATATCCTACACCTGCAGGTGCTAATTCTCTTCCAGATCGATCTCGAGTTTAAGAAGTTTTTGAAATGGAAATTGGAGAAACTGCAAATAAGTAACTTCCAATTATCATATATAGCATCGACATGGAACGATTCGATTCGAGCTCTCTTTGTATATGCTTCTCCTGTTTGTAATGCAGGTTGATGAGAAGCATGCATGATTATAAGTTGAAACTAGACGGGAGTGGATTTTTATTGATTCTGCAGTACTTTGGTCTTCAACTTAGTAGATTAATGAGATTGTCAAAACTACTAATTTACTCAAATTGTTTTATATATATATATATATATATATATATATATATATATATATATATATATATAGGGGTTCATCACAAAGAACTCTATTGTTGTGTGAACCCTTTTTGGTCTGATGATTTTTTTTTTCGCTAAATAGAAATTTCAATGCGCTAAAAAAATTGCTTCCACAAAGAACCGATTGTTGTGGATGGAATCCCATATATATATATATATATATATATATATATGTGTGTGTGTAAAAGAATCATGTAATGCCTATTTGGCTCATCTCAAATTATATATTTTCAGTAATTTGGGTTTTTGGACATAGAATATTCAGGCCTCTTTGAGCCATAAGTCCCCATTTCAATGGAATATCAAGTTGAATAAGTCTTATAAAGCATTTATAGGCAAATTGAGTACAGTATGTTTAGTTTTATTTATTTATTTTTCATTATGTGTTTGTGAAGTATTTCTGGTGTATATGAATAATTTAGATGTGCTATTCATGATGGTGTAATTGCTAAGTTATATCATTTATTCATTTGTACTTTTGATCTGCATGTTTAAGTCTCTATTTTCAAATATTAATAAGTTTTTTATCTTTTAATTTTTGAGAACTTATTCTATTAGAATTCGTAAACTATAACTTGTGAGGTTGCAAGTAAAAGAAGAGACCTCTACCATTAGACTATCCCTTTTGATTGATATATTGTTAAAAGGGTTGTTTACGGAAAAGAACCCTAAAGCGGGACATTAAGAATTAATGTAGCATTGTTCTTTTGTCAATTTGAGGAGGAAGTTCAGAAACTAAACAAAAATAAAATAAAATAAAAATTATAATTGCTTATGGACAATGTTGATCAGTTTTTATTCAAAACTGTTAATTTCACGTGGACCCTTATATAATTTTGTTGCAGTTTGTACGAATTAATTATAATTTAAATAAAAAAAATACCCAAATACACTCGTTGCTCAAATGATGATTATTAGATAATATACTCTAAGATTGTTTGCCAATTATTTTATATAAATTTTGAGAATGATCTTGAAGCAAGTCATTAAAGTTGCGTTATCTTGAATAATATGATTCTTATTAATTTGATAATTATAATCTAATTATGATATCTTTTTTCATGTCTGGTAAAAATTTTCTTATGATAATATTTATAATAATGTTAAGAGTCTAATTACACATGACGATTAGTTTATGTCGATAGCAAATATCTGACATATAAATCATTTACTTAATGCTAATTTTTAAAATTTTGGGAATAGTCTGCAATCAAGTCATTAAACTCAGACTAAAAGACAATTTGCATCCCAAACTTTATATCATTATTGATTTTTACACCTCAAACTGAAAAATGTGTCTAAGTACATCCCAAACTTCAGTTATACTTATCAAAAAGCACACTTTTTTTATTTAACCGGTAAAAAGTGACCGGCTAAAGCATACATGTGAATATGAAAAGGTATTTAAGTCTTTTTCATATCTTCTTCACCAAACCAATTTCCCTGTTTCTCCTCAATTTCTCTCAATCTCCAATTTCCCCAACAAAATACCTATTGTACCAGACCAAATCCAGCCACAATCATCCCATCTAAATCAAATACACCTCAACAATAGCAGATACAAGAAGTGTCTCTATAAAAAACATGGAGTGACTTGCTATCTGTGCAAATGTATTAAGTCCCTCGTTCTGAATACCGCAGAGATATATGAGAGAATATCAGCCTCATTTTCCCAAAATTACTTTAGTATATCACGAATCTTTTCATCCATTGCATTTATCAATCTCCAATTTTCTTGGAAACCTACCTAATTTTTCTTGGTTTTCTAAATTGGGCATCTCTTGTTTTCTTGAATTTTTAATCAAAATTAAAGATCTAGGTGTTATTTAATTTGGGTTTTTGTAGATTTTCATATTTGTTTTTGATAAAAAAATCAAGTGCTTTTTATTCTGGGAATTTTTTTTATGAATGAAAATGTGGGGGCTTTATCTGTGGTGGGTTCATCAATGGTATTCACATACTTTTCCATGTTTATGCTTGGATTCTTTGACATCAAATGCTATGAATCACAAGAGCAGTGGGAATTTGATTTTGCATATGAATTCAATGAATAAAAAGCATAATTTGCTAAGCAGTTCTTTCATTGATTCGCGGCGGCTTTTGGCCAAAGCTCTGTCTAGGAACAAGAATTCAAAGAAGCAACGCAAGGCTAGGAGTCTTGTGATTGTCAATGAAGTGGCTGGACAGTACGAACAGAGTTTTGAGGATGTTAAAACAATAAGATTAAAGTTTCAAATATTTGTGTAATTTATGGTTGATTAGATTAAAGTATGAGACAATTTTCAAATTCATTTGGTTAGTCTAATGTTTCTCTTTTACACCCGGATTTTCAACATCCAAAATTTGATACTAAGTATACATTTTAGTTCTCAAGATTTTTTTCTCGGTGAAGGATCTTTGTTTCCACCTCATATCTAACAATATTTGCAGAGTCTGGGCAAACATTTCGTTCTTCATCATCACTGTTTTTCCTCATTCTTTGGAATTGGGTGAGTGAAATATATAGTTAAAGAGGGAGAGATGATGAAGAAAAAAAAGGATAGAAAAGTGCATGTAACATAAACTACCAAAAGTACCCCTCTAAAATAAACATTACACATTTAGCCGGTCATTTTTAACCGGTTAAATGAAGAAAGTGTGTTTTTTGTTAAGTATAACTGAAGTTTGGGATATACTTACACTTTTTTCAATTTAGAGTACAAAAATCAACAGTAATATAAAGTTTGAGGTATAAATTGTCTTTTAATCTTGAACTCAAGATCTCTACTTGTGATAATGCTAATTTTTGCATAATTTTTAATAGATCTAGTTTGGGCTTTTCATTCTTTTCAGCAAAAATTAATTTTTAATTAAGATAAGTATACAAGATTTTGGAAAATATATTTTTTTTTCATACATAAATGGTAACTTTTGATTGAGTAATAAAATATATTTTCGTAAAAGAATTAATAGTTTTACATTTTTTCCCCAATATTTTCGCATGTAGATTTTTTTTATAATGTGGGTATGTGAAGTTAACCAAAAGAAAAATATATGTAAATATATCAATTTTTATATGAATATATCAATTTTTAATATGACATTGATTAATTTCGTATGAAATTTTGCACGTGGGATCCACGTATTTAAAAAATATATAAGACCAAATGCATAATAATCAAAACGACTCTTAATATTTGTCGTTTGAGAATTTTAAATAAACATTAATTGTTTAGTTTCTAATATTACCCCAAATATATATTTCTTCCGTCTCAGGATAAAAGTCCTAGTGGACTTTTCACGCATATTAAGAAGATGAATAAAATGACAAAATTTCCTATAATAATGTCATTAAATATGGAGAGAGAATTATAATAAGAAAAATATGAGATATTTAATGCTACGGGTATAATAGGAAAATATGTGTAAAAGTTTGGTTATTAAAGGAAAATGAATATTTAACATGGGACTACCCAAAATTGTAATAAAGACTTTTATCATGAGACGGAGGGAGTATTAAATATATATAACTTTGGTTCTCATTTTATTTTATGTCTAATAAATAATATTTTTTTTTCCAATACAAGGACAATATAAACAATTGATATTATATTTAATATTATATAATTATTTTCTTAATACTTGTGCACATTACTTCAAAACGACTTATGTGACATCCCCAAAATAGGTATACATCACCCATTCTGAGTTGTCAATACATGGTACAGAAACAACTACAATTTTATTATTACAACAGTAAAACTGTGAGTTTGAATACAAATATTATCTTCTAGACAATATCTATACTCAAATAAATTCTCATCACATTTATTGATACATTATTTTATAAAAATGGTGAGGACTACTAAACAACTCTCTCTAGAACTTTCATTCCATACCCCGACTCGTACTCGCTATATTCTCGCCTCCTGAGAAGAAAAATGGAACAAAAAGGAAAAGGGTGAGCTCAACTAGCCCAGTAAAAAATATTATGACTAAGATAATATGCAAAAATTATCGTTAGTCTTCAACAGGAAAAATCTAATAGAATACAATAGACAACAAATTTTAAATCAATATTCATGAGTGGGTAATAATAATTCATTAGAAGAGTTAAGTAGAGAATGCAAACTACTATCTTCTATGTATGAATTTAAAAGTTCATCGCTCATCTTTTATCCTCAGAACATCAATCAATATATATTTGGAATCAAATATTCATCTTTGCACTACTGTGCCAAAGATATTCATCACCGGGTTATGTTCATCTAAACACTGCTCATCTTTGCACTACGGCCAAAGATATTCTTCGAAATCATTCATCTTTGCACTACAGCCAAAGATATTCCATAATATCATCATTTAAGATTGAAGATGATGAAAATATTTTTAAAGAAACGAATCCAAAGTGAAACAAAATGACAAGGATTAAGGATTAAGGATTAAGGATTCAGTACTTTGTTTTATCCACGTCCAAAAATACCTCAAAAAATAATCACAAGTGGTGTAAAATTCAAGAATGATCAAAACATGGATACAATCAAAGCTAGTATCCGTAATAGATATTTTGACGAAAAGAAAATTTTTTATTTTTCAATGAATAGTCTTAGTATTCGTGAATAATGGTCGTATACGTGAATAGAATCTCAGACACCAAAAGTTCCAAATTTGATAAAACTTCAGATCAATATTTCAACATAATGATATTGAAGAAATAATATCATTACTGAAAAAAATAATATCCCTTACCTCGAAAGACAAGATTTCTAGTTGAACACAGGATATAGGTTATGACTTGAACTTGCACCGTATAACAATACTCAAAGTATACTCAAAATACTCACAAGAATACGCTCGATAATATATAGAGAGAAACTTGAGCTTTGGTGTGATTTTCAATTCTAACCTAAGACCCTATTTATAGGAAATTGCTTAACAACACCAAAGTAAAAATTTAATATAATAATATTATATATATTACAAATTCTCTACTACATACTTAGCATCTGAAATCAGCAATCTTAACACATGTTAAATGAGTCCCAACAATGTAAAAAACGTTTTTGTAATTAAAAATATTTTAAACTTCCAAAATTAATTATTTTGACTTCGTAACTTCAATAATTCATATAAATAACCCTTTTATCAGAAAATTCGAATCTCGCGACTTTTTATAGGAAATTCAATTTCTACAACTTTGCGTAAGAAAGTTTTTCCAAATTCTAAACAGAAATTGACCAAAATCCACAAACGGCGATTTTACGTGCTATAATCAAATTTCGATCAATAAATGGGGTCCACCGACATGTTTTAATATGTTTTAAACATTTATTGCAACAAAATACTCTTCCTCCTCAGATACTCATATATCCCACATTCGTTGTAAAAATATCACCATTATTATATTATTAAAATATAATAATACATTTAAATGAATTATCTTATCGTAAAAAGATAAAATTTCAATTTTCAACAATTGTCACATTAAAATTTTCTCCATCTATATCCACATAAAATCAATATTTTTCTCATCATATGAATCAATAATTAATTATTCACAAATAATATTACAAAATCACAATATTGACAACCAGGCAGTTCCCAAGAAAGAGGGGCTTTCCAATAAGAATTTCTCCTTACTGGCGCAATTAGGTGACCAAACCTCTCCTTAGACAGAACTTTCTAGACATTGCCAATAATGTTATCTAATAATATTATTCAGATAATATGAATTATTGCATCGATAATGAAAAATACTGTGTAATGACAATTATTGAAACAACAGCAATATAAAATATCAACGCAGCAATTATTAAATCAATAAAATACTGAACAGTAATTACTGTAACCATTATTAAGTAGTGCCTTCTTACGTAAGAATCAATAATTGGTGCAATACCGTGTGCTACTGTGTTTTAACCACCGAGTATTTTAACAAAGATAATCTGGTGATATACTACGCCAAGTTATTTTTAAACCACTTATATTTGTCGCTTTCTTCATCCAATCGCTTCACATTATGGGGCCCATTAAAATATTATACCGCCGCATTTAATATTCCCCGACAAAGAAGAATATTCCACGACCAAACGAATATTCCCCGACAACAATGAATATTTTATAACCACTTCTTATTTTGAAATATTGCGTATTTTACCCATAACTATTCACATTAATCAAATCAACCCTTACTATTTCAAAATAATAAATAGAGAAAATTAAATTTCATTAATAATAAGTTGAGGTCTTACAACTTAACTTAATATAAGGGAAAGATGCATAATAATCAAATGCTCATGAGAAATTATTATTTTCTTTTTTTAGATATCTTATAAAAATATTAAAATTCTTTCATAGAAATAACAATGTCCTTCTCAAAATTACATATTAATTTATCTCTTGTTGACTTTAAACGAAAAAAGAAGTAATAATAAAATAGAAGGATATTATCCATAGATGTCGCTTTTTATCGGTAATTAATTATTGTCCCTTTTTCCATTCATAAGATATGTACACGTAGGAATGCCGGATTACTTTTTCAATTAATGATAAAATAATATTTAATACACTTTGACACTTAATTCTCTCGCCTTGACCGTTTTCTTCCTCCGACAAAACAAACTCTTCCATTTCGAACTCTCTCAAGTTGCAGACTTGCAGAGCTGTCACCATTTTCCTTTGAGCTCAAAATAAAACAAAATCCACATACATATATGTTAACGCCAGGATCTTCTGCCACGTCCCAATCACGTAAGACGCCCTGATCCTGCACCGTAAACACGATAAACACCTCAAGCTTGACGCACCGTTCATCTGGGGATAGCTTCAGCGTAAGATTCAGTAAACGTGTTCACAAGGTTAACAAAATGGAGGATGTAATGCCTAGTGTATTGAGAGAGAGAGATCATAATTCTCGGTTGTGTGTATGTGATTATGAATGAAGACCTACCTACTTGTGTAGACCTCCTTGCTATGATACACTACTGAGACCGGTTTTTTCGTACCAACGATGACCTCCCGACACCTGTTAATCCCATCCTTTCGGCCCACCATTCGCCAACCGTCTAACTTTATTAATGCCATGAAGATATCGATCGGCCATATCTTTATCATCATCACCGGTTCCTGTAACCCAAGTGAAGATATTTAAATATATGATGGGTCGACCCACCGATTTGGTCCGATATTGAAGGACTTAACAAAGATAATAAAGTGACTAGATCCAATAATGTCAACACCCAATAAAGTGAAAACCCAATGGACTAATCAAATATGTAGCCCAATCCATTCTACCAATAGAGAAATATCACGACCCAACATTGCTTCTAGTTTTTTATTAAACAGAAGTTTAATAGAAACTATAAATGGCATTGTTCGTGACAAAAGGAACTAATATAAGACCAATGAAGGCCCAAAATACGAACATCAAGCCCATCTGGTGAACATCAAATGGCAACATAAATTAAGATTGAAGTCCATTTAAAGAGCCCGCTCCAAATTTAACATACAACAACAAATATTTCACCGCCTCTCGACAACCCAAACCTTCGCCACAAAAACCATTCTCTTCGAATCTAGGCAAGTCGTGGCGATATCGATGATCATCGGTTCGGCAATAATTCCATCATGGAACTGATGGGTGAAGGAGTGAAATACCATACTAAAGGAAGTTGAAATTTGACCATCAATATGAACTGATCGATTAATATTGGTCATCTGCAAGTAAACACTGTCTTCGTGTGTTTCCGCCCCAAATACAAAGAAGCCGAAAAGGATACCGAAGATAATGCCGAAGAGAATGCCGAAGATAATGCCGAAGATAATGCCGAAGGGAATACCGAAGGGAATACCGAAGATAATGCCGAAGGGAGAAAGCCATTCTGAAGTCTGTGTTTGGCAAAAGGAAAGAAGCAACCTTGACATTGTTCTTCTCAACAATGAATGCCTTCGGAAGGATATCGACAAGGTTAAAGAAGAACTGAAAACGACCAAGGCCACTCATCGGGTCATCACTGATATAAATGTCGATCCGCTGCTAAAGGATCAAAGCATCCGTACATCGTCGGAAGCTCAAGAAGAGCTCAAAGAGATTCTGCTCTTAGAGATTTGGGTCCGCCACCGAATCAAGACTTTAAATAAGGAGATCCAGCGTAATACGTAAAATCCGCCGAGTTGAACAATAAGATCGTCCATATGTATGCCAAATGATATGAAATTTGCCGAAGTAAAGGCAAGAAAAAGCTCGGGCCAAGGTAGATTCATCTCTTCTATACTCTTTAGATGGTGACGATAACAAGGAAGAAGCCTGAAGATGACCTCTCCTTATCTTTAGCTGTAGAACTTTCTGTAAAAATTCTAACTTGTTGTGAACAATTAATATTAAAATATCAACTTCATGCCTTATTACTTCGAAAGTGAACATTTCTTGTTAATAATTCAAAGATCAATTAATTTGTATGAACTTAACTTGGGACATGAACTAGATAAGGCGTATAATGCTTAATTTATGAAATGAAGTGAATCAATTCAATAGATAGAATTTAATGAATGTGATTGAATGAACCGAACTCAACACTTGAACAAAATAAAGTAATGTATACTTATCGCCCAGAAGTGTGAGATCGGTCATGTGTGAGGTGAATTCGACCGATCCTCCTCAGACCATCAAAATCTTGCTTACCACTGGTATAACAAGTATATAAGGACCAAGATACAAGAATCAATAGTGACCATTGATTTACCACCACAGTAAAATCAATATAGGATCATAAGGACCTTTATGGGTCGCCATCGAATGGCCAAATGAGTCCTACTTATACCTCCTTACACCATTGTGACCTTAGGACAAATAGGACCAGGATCATTAGTAACCATTGATTTACCACCACCGTAAAATCAATATAGAATCATAAGGACCTTTATGGGTCGCCATCGAATGGCCAAATGAGTCCTACCATACCTCCTTACACCATTGTGACCTTAGGACAAATAGGACCAGGATCATTAGTGACCATTGATTTACCACCCGGTAAAATCAATATAGGATCATAAAGACCTTTATGGGTCGCCATCGAATGGCCAAATGAGTCCTACCATACCTCCTTACACCATTGTGACCTTAGGACAAATAGGACCGGGATCAATTGTGAAAAGTGAATATGGATGAGCCACCAAATCATGTCCGTCGTCTTGACTCCCGGTTCTTTCATGAATATCCTCAAAGCGCTTTATAGGCCAACAACTTCGAAGTCGAATGATCGCCACGATATCTCAGAATTTCCGAAGAACATATCAGTATTTTGGATAGAACCAAATGTTAGAGTAATGATGACGAAAAAGGTCCTTCGATAAAGATTCTCATCAATGAGAACAAAATTGACACTCTTGTACTTGATCTTCTTTAGCTGGCATCTGATCTGAAAGGAAGGACACCATATGCCATCAAAGTTATAAGCATCCGTAGTAGCCAACTTCGATAATGCATCAGCAACGGAATTGTTATTGTGATCGACCCCTTGATAGCCTCAACAGATCGATGTCCAAAATGAATATCCATCTGCATGCAATGTCCACGAAGCTCGCTTCTGTCAAGAATCGCAATGACTTTGTCGGACTTCTCGGCTTCTCTTTAACTATTATCGACTTCAAAAAGAATTGTCCAACCATAATGGCAACCGACCTTGGAAATATTTACCGAAGTGTTCGAATTTCCAAGAGTGCGGCTTATAGATCTGCTTTGGTGACGAGTCCTTCGCTGCGACGAGAACACTCAAGGCAGAGTGCCTTTTTTCATTCTCGGGTGAATATATTCTTGAATTGCTCCCTCATCCGTTTGTGCCATAGTCCCGAGAACCCCTAGGATGAGGTATCCTCTTCGGATGCTTAGGAATATGAGTGCATTTTGTGTGCTGAATCTGAACCTGACAGCCTTAGACGGGCATCTCCGAAGAAAAGTATCTACAGGGCGGTGTGCCCCCAATGGACTCTCGGGAGTATGATTTCTGGATATACTTCGGTGAAACTCTATGTCACGGTGATGAGGATACTCAAGGCAGAATGCCTTATTTGTATTCTGAGGTGCATGCTCCCTGGATCAGTCTCTTCGTCTGCTGCGACCATAATCCCGAAGACCAATAGGGCGAAATACCCTCTTCGGTCAATCAGGAAGATGGCTGTTGGGTCTTCATCTACTCTGCTTCGACCATAATCCCGAAGACCAATAGGGCGGAATACCCTCTTCGATCAATCAGGAAGATGGCTATTGGGTCTTCATCTACTCTGCTTCGACCATAATCCCGAAGACCAATAGGGCGGAATACCCTCTTCGGTCAATCAGGAAGATGGCTGTTGGGTCTTCATCTACTCTGCTTCGACCACCATCTTCATCACCGACCACTTTGGTCTTAGAGTTCTAAAGGCGGGTGCCTTTTACTTGCCTTCTATTCACGATCATGCTCTTTATCGAACAACAAAGACCAACCATCTTCGGGCTTCGCCGTGGGCTCTCGAACGAGAACCCCCTGATTTGTGCCATAACTTTCGATGTAGAACAATTGGAAATATTGTGATTGATAACTCAAGAACACTAGAAAAGGGCCCTCCTTCTAGCGCCAATGTTAACGCCAGGATCTTCTGCCACGTCCCAATCACGTAAGACGCCCTGATCCTGCACCGTAAACACGATAAACACCTCAAGCTTGACGGCTGTTCCGTCGGGGGATAGCTCAGGCGTAAGATTCAGTAAACGTGTTCACAAGGTTAACAAAATGGAGGATGTAATGCCTAGTGTATTGAGAGAGAGATCATAATTCTCGGTTGTGTGTATGTGATTATGAATGAAGACCTACCTACTTGTGTAGACCTCCTTGCTATGATACACTACAGGACCTGGTTTTTCGTGCCAATGACCCTCCTGACACCTGTTAATCCCATCCCTTCTGTCCACCGCTGGCCAACTGTCCAATCCTTATTAATGCCATGTAAGATATCAGTCGGCCATATCTTTGTCATCATCACCGGTTCAGAACCCAAGTGAAGATATTTAAATATATGATGGGTCGACCCACTGATTTGGTCCGATATTAGAAGGACTTAACAAAGATAATAAAGTGACTAGATCCAATAATGTCAACACCCAATAGTGAAAACCCAATGGACTAACTGAATATGTAGGCCCAATCCATTCGACCAATAGAGAAATATCACGACCCAACATTGCCCCTAGTTTTTATTAAACAGAAGTTTAATAGAAACTATAAATGGCATTAGTTCAGACAAAGAACTAATATAAGACCAATGAAGGCCCAAAATACTTTTACAAGCCCATCCGGTGAACATCAAATGGCAACATAAATTAAGATTGAAGTCCATTTAAAGAGCCCGCCCAAATTTAACATACAACAACAAATATTTCACCGCCTCTCGAACAACCCAAACCTTCGCCACAAAACCATTCTCTTCTCAATCTAGGCCCGTCGTGGCGATATCGATGATCATCGGTTCGGCAATAATTCCATCATGGAACCGATGGGTGAAGGAGTGAAATACCATACTAAAGGAAGTTGAAATTTGACCATCAATGAATCGCGATCGATTAATATTGGTCATCCGCAAGTAAACACTGCTCTTCGTGTGTTTCCGCCCCAAATACAAAGAAGTTCGAAAAGGATACCAAGATAATGCCAAGAGAATGCCAAGATAATGTCAAGATAATGCTTTGGAGGAATACCGAAGGAATACCAAGATAATGCCAAGGAGAAAGCCATTCAAGTCTCGTGTTTGGCAAAGGAAAGAAGCAACCTTGACATTGTTCTTCTCAACAATGAATGCCTTCTAAGGATATCGACAAGGTTAAAGAAGAACCGAAAACGACCAAGGCCACTCATCGGGTCATCACCGATATAAATGTCGATCCGTCTGCTTAAAAGGATCAAAGCATCCGTACATCGTCGAAGCTCAAGAAGAGCTCAAAGAGATTCGCTCTTAGAGATTTAGGTCCGCTTAACGATCAAGACTTTCGTAAGGAGATCCAGTGCGAATATCACAAAAATCCGCCGAGTCAAATAATAAGATCGTCCCATATGTATGCCAAATGATATGAAATTTGCCAAGTAAAGGCAAGAAAAGCTCGGGCCAAGGTAGATTCATCTCTTCTATACTCTTTAGATGGTGACGATAATGAGGAAGAAGCTCTGAAGATGACCTCTCCTTATCTTTAGGCAGTAGAACTTTCTCAAAAATTCTAACTTGTTGTGAACAATTAATATTAAAATATCAACTTCACGCCTTATTACTTCGAGTGAACATTTCTTGTTAATAATTCAAGATCAATTAATTTATGAACTTAACTTAGGACATGAACTAGATAAGGCGATAATGCTTAATTTATGAAATGAAGTGAATCAATTCAATAGATAGAATTTAATGAACAGTATTGAATGAACTGAACTCAACACTTGAACAAAATAAAGTAATGTATACTTATCGCTTCCGAAGTGTGAGATCGGTCATGTGTGAGGTGAATTCGACTGATCCTCCTTGCACCATCAAAATCTTGCTTACCACTCGGGGTATAACAAGTATATAAGGACCAAGATACAAGAATCAATAGTGACCATTGATTTACCACCCTGGTAAAATCAATATAGGATCATAAGGACCTTTATGGGCTGCCATCGAATGGCCAGTGAGTCCTACTATACCTCCTTACACCATTGTGACCTTAGGACAAATAGGACCAGGATCAATAGTGACCATTGATTTACCACCCTGGTAAAATCAATATAGAATCATAAGGACCTTTATGGGCTGCCATCGAATGGCCAGCGAGTCCTACCATACCTCCTTACACCATTGTGACCTTAGGACAAATAGGACCAGGATCAATAGTGACCATTGATTTACCACCCTGGTAAAATCAATATAGGATCATAAAGACCTTTATGGGTCGCCATCGAATGGCCAATGAAGTCCTACCATACCTCCTTACACCATTGTGACCTTAGGACAAATAGGACCGTGGATCAATTGTGAAAAAGTGAATATGGATGAGCCACCGAAATCATCTGCATCTTGACTTTCGCTTCTTTCATGAATATCCCTGCCGAAGCGCTTTATAGGCCAACAACTTCGAGTCAAATGATCGCCACAGATATCTCTGTGAATTTCCCGAAGAACATACTGTACTTCGGATAGAACCAAATGTTAGAGTAATGATGACGAAAAAGGTCCTTCGATAAAGATTCTCATCAATGAGAACAAAATTGACACTCTTGTACTTGATCTTCTTTAGCTGGCATCTGATCTGAAGGAAGGACACCATATGCCATCAAAGTTATAAGCATCCGTAGTAGCCAACTTCGATAATGC
>CM035156.1:32994884-33113500 GCA_020205615.1 Panax quinquefolius | reverse complement strand
GTAATAAGTAATATACACTTCCGAACTCTTTCGGCTAAGAGCATCCGCAACCACATTTGCCTTCCCCGTGATATCATCCCTAGCATCATAGTCTTTTAGAAGCTCTAACCAATGCCTCTGCCTCATATTGAGCTCCTTCTGAGTGAAAATGTATTTAAGGCTTTTGTGATCGGTGAAGATATCACAAGTCTCTCCATACAAATAATGCCTCCAAATCTTTAGGGCAAAGATCACGGCTGCCAACTCCAAATCATGTGTAGGGTAATTCACCTCGTAAGGTTTAAGCTGCTTAAAAGCATAAGCAATCACCTTACCGTGTTGCATCAAAACACACCCCAAGCCCTTCTTAGAAGCATCACTATAAATCTGGTAACCTCCAGTCCCCGACGACAATGCAAGTATAGAGTCGCCACAAGTCGCCTCTTCAACTCCTCGAAACTCTTCTCTCACGCTCCTCATTCCACAAAACTTCGTGCCCTTTCTTATCAATCGAGTCAATGGTAAGGCAAACAAGGAAAACCCTTCCACAAACCGCCTATAATACCCTCACAAACCCAAGAAACTCCTAATCTCCACATCGTAGTAGAGGTCTCGCCATTTAGTGATAGCCTCAACCTTCGCAGATCCACCTTAATGCCTTCAAAGAAAACAACGTGGCCCAAAAATGCAACTCGCCCAACTAAAACTCAGATTTAGAGAATTTAGCATACAGCCTTCTTTTTCAAAAATTCCCAACACCGTGCGAAGATGCTCCTCATGTTCTTCCTTAGAGTTGGAGTAAACCAAAATGTCATCAATAAAGACAATAACAAAATGGTCCAAGTACTCCCTAAACACTTGATTCATTAAATCCATAAACACCACCGAGCATTTGTCAACCCGAATGGCATCACCGTAAACTCGTAGAATGCCCATATCGAAAAGCGAAAAGTCGCCTTAGGGATATCCTCATCCTCACCTCAACTCGATGAAAGCCCACCTCAAGTCTATCTTCAAAAACTTCTACCGAAGTTGGTTGAACAAGTCATCAATCCTCAAGAATGGATACCGATTCTCGATTGTAATCTTGTTCAACTCCCCTCGTAGTCTATACACGTACCATGTAGACCCATCCTTTTCTTTTATAAATAAAACTGAGCACCCCACTAAGAAAACACTCTACCGAATCACACCACGATCCGACAATTCTCCAGAATCGCTCCCTTCAACTCCCCGTGAATCCAACGGCAAGCATCCGACACGGCACCTTAGAGATAGTTCGCACCAAGAACAAGCTCAATAAAGAAACTCTACTTCCCGTTGTCATGGTGGCAACCCTGACAACTCCTCAGGAAACACATCAAAAAAGTCACGAACAATCGGAACATCCTCAATACGAGAGTACTCACCCTTAGAGATATCCCTCACAAACGCCAAATATCCCTCACAACCCTTTGCTACCAATTTTCCAGCCTTCAAAGCTGAAATCAATTTCACCACCCTACTCGGCTGTGAACCCTGAAACACGAATTCTAGAGACTTCACATCTCCAAATATAACCTTTTTCGCCTGACAATCGATAGTGGCTTGGTGTTTATCCAACCAGTCCATCCCAAGAATGACATCAAAATCGCATACACATCGGAAAAGATTAACGCTACGGATCTTATCCCCAAACCGATCGGACACCCTCGATACAAATCGTAAATAACAACAAAAGTTCCCATCGGGTAGCAATAGACATACCGTAATCCTAAGGATCGAGATGGCACACCCAAAAGCCGAATAAAAGATCGAAAGAACAAACGAAATGAGAGAACCCAGATCAAACAAAATAGACGCCTCACGATCGCTAACTACAAGAGTACCGTAAATGACTGGTGCACTTTTGCCACCGATTATACGCCAACGCAAACACTGACCACCCCGACGCCGACCTCCATTGCCACCATTATCACCACCTCCACCATTTCTCGTGGACCAAAGACAATCCCTAGCAAAATGACCCATCCGTCTATTACACAAGAAGCATGCATACGTGAGTCTCAGGGTAATCGCTCCCTGGATGATTAGCCTCACAAGTAGCACAAGGAGCTATCTAATAAGGTTCGGTTACCCCACCACCGGGTCCCGGATAACGACCTTGATTTTGCCCTCGCGCGACGATGATGCCCTCACGATGATTCCGACTATGCCAAGGTAGTCAAGTCGACGATTCTCTTTTCTTTGAGGCATCCGCTGATAACCCCTATTCGATTTTGACCACGCCATCGCCCTCGCAGTCGCCACGATTTCTATTCTACCACCACCACCCCGATTCTTCCCCGCTAACTCTCAAGTTTGACCTCGCTGGTCATCTCTATCCTCTTCGACTCCTTCCAGCTTTAGAAGACCGAAAGTCCCGCCTCTCCATCTCAATATTCTTGGCCGATTGACATCACCGCCGACATCGTCTCAGAAACTTGTTGTTAATAAGATGTTGCCGATACTGTAATGAATCCGCCACTCAACTTCTCCGCTTTGCTCACCGCAGCCCCTCATCAAGTTCCCGCAAATCGCCAACCTAGTGAACCTCGCCATGAAGTCCGTGATGGACTCATCATCTTCTCGTTGAATAGATAGATACTTCTCCGGCATAGGCCTCTTTATCGCTAAATTGAAAATACATTGATAAAAGACCTCGCAAAACTCAAATTTCAACCAAGTGCCTCTAAGATAACCATCACCTTTTGTTACTTTTGTCGCCCACCATCTCTCGTGCATCCCTTCCAAATTTTATAAAGCGAAAAACAATACTCTCTGATTATCCGAGCACCCCAACACATCAAATATCTTCTCTAGGTGAGCAATCCAATTCTCTGCGTCAATTGGAGTTGGAGCTGAACTAAATGACTGTGGTTTCTGCTTCTGGAACCTCTCCAACCATACATATATCGCAACCCCCTGCTAATCATGACCATCCACATTCCCTTCCACTTTATTTGTCTGTGGACCATTATTTCCCGGGTTCTCTTGTTCAGAATTTCATGTGGCCGCCAGATTGCTCAGAACCTATGCCACCAACTCGAGGTAACGTCCTAATTCACCAAGGTAGCCAATCGAGCATTAATCCGTCATTAGGTTACTCATCAATGACCTCACCTCTTCCCCTCATCATACCTCGCCTCCTAAAGAAACTCTAATGGATCTACGAGCCATCTAAGAAAGAGATCACTTAATATAAACAAAGCGTATTAGAGACAAATTCAAATATAGCGGATATGATAAATTTAATAGAGAATCAAACAAAATAAAACCTAACCCAGAAGTCTACCCATAACTCACAGGTCAAACCTAAATAGGTCTTCTACAAGAAAGAACCTAAGCTCTGATACCAACTCTGTAACACCACCTTTTCAAAATAGAAAGAGAGGTTACGCACAACACAACAGCACTAACGAATATCACAAGGCTCTAAACCACAAAAGAATAATCTCATAAGACAAAACCATAATAAATGTCACACTGGCTCAAACCACAATTTAAAATAATGATTACAATACTAAATAAACTGACATAACAAGCCTAAACAGAACATTTCTAAACCATTAGAATGAAGGGAGCTCTCATCACACTTGCCCTTGATCCCCCTAATTACCTGTCGGAAGAAAAATACAGCATGAGCCAAATGCCCAGTACGGATATAGAATAAAAGAATGATGAAACGAAATAACTAACACAATTAAATGAATCGAATCTGCATTTAATAAACTAACATAACAAAATGATAGGCTGAATCAAATGGCTGAGTGTTATATCATACCGAGCTCAAAATAAATAGTAATATACCTTGCCACACAAGCAAGTCAAATAATGCCACACATGCAATCAAAATAATGCCATTACAGTGCAATCACACACCGGATCAAGCGTAATCCGGATGCAAGCAAAATCTAAGGCGTGTTTGGCACAAACATCACCACTCCACGTAATGTAATGTATCAGAAAAACTAGGTCGACCCATACGCCCCCACAACAAAAACACCAAATGGCCAACTCCCACCGAGCACAAAAATCGGAGACGTCGTGATCGATCACATCGCCACGGAAGGTGTCATGCCTCGCGTGCCTGTAGGGTACGATGTTGTACCCTACCAGTGGGTTATAGCTCAGGTATACCCTACGGTATTTTAACAAAAATATCATGTCACAACACATGCGACATAATACCAAACAAAAGGGTTCTAACGTGTACATGTTAGATCGAACGAATTATCAATACAAGTCTCCAAAATATACTAACATGTACATTACTACAAAAATCGAAATAAATATTAAACATGATAAACAAGTTCAAAGAGTACAAACATGAGTTCTAAATATCAATGCCCCTAAACGAAACTATCACATGGATTTGAGAAGGAACAAACATGCGAAACAATAACTAACTTCTAAACGAAAACAAAACGAACAAATTAAAATTAAAAGGATTATCGCTGAAGGAGTACGGAATCCGTACCTGGATTAAGCAATGTAATACCCAAAATTATTATCCCAATATAGTTCGTTAAATTCCTTCCGCCCGATCTAATAAAATAAAATACAAATTTTAATACAAATTTAACTATTACTAACATAATATTATTTAATTTGTATACAAAATTTTTTATTTAATTTAAAAACATAACATCCGTTAGCTAAAATAATATAAACAATATAATATATATATATATATATATATATATATATATATATATATATATATATATTTAGCAACTGACATGAAGTTATATAATATATACGAATATATATAAACTATACCATCATCATTACTTAAAAAAAATCATCAAAGTACTTGTATGACTACGTGGCTCAGTCCACTGCAATCACATATTATATATATACAATGATAGCCAGTAAATTATGTAGTTACTATATATATACATATTCAAATATCTATCAGGCAACCTTTACAAATCAATCACTGTTAGTACAAGAGATACACAATTTACGAAGTTTCAAGATTAAATCAAGAAAAGAAAATTTATTCTCAGATATCATTCACTTAGAATTGTAAAAAACCCACATATATATCAACAACTTACAATTCAATCTCCCCTTTTTCTTCTCTCTGCAGCGGCGGCTTCTTTTTTTTTCTGACGAAAAAAATGACTTGGGTATACAATAGGGTTTGTGTTTTAGTTATTTATTATCAATATTTTATTAATTCTCCTAGTTCTATTCCACATATAAATTAACCCAATTAATTTAAAAGCCCAATTTTATCAAATTAATTTATCTACACTTATTAGGGACAATTACATTTTATAGTACATTTAAAAACATAATTACAATAAAAGTGCACTCATTAAATATTTACACAATTAATATCTTTAAAATTTTATTTTCATTATTTGTACATATTTATACTTCCTTTTATTATGGGATGTGTTTTAATTTTTTGATGACATGGCAATTCAGTTTTTTTTTAAAAAAACCTAATTTGGCTTGTTTTGAGATCATGCTTATTTTAAATTTTGCTCGGTCCGTATGTAGTATCTTTTCTTTTGGAAACCCTTATTTGGTGTTTTGTTCACTTTCTAAACAAACCCTTGTTCATCTTATTCTCTGTGTTTTTGTCGATTTTTCGGGTAGATTTTTGTTGTCCGCCTTTGATTTTTACTTCGTCTTGTCGATTTTGCTTCGTGATCGTGTTATTCTCGCTTTTTTAGGCTTGTTCATATTTATCGGTACTACATTTTCTGATTTCTTTCTTTCTTTTTTCGTGATGGTCTCTACGAGTAGGAGCATGGAGGGAATGGGGGTTAAGAAACCGGATAGGAAAAGGAAAAGAGTTCAAGAATATTATTCTTTAGAGGATTCGAAGTTATCTTTAATAGCGAAGGATAGTTGTCCAAAGTTTTCTAAACAGGGGAAGAGGTTATTGTTGAAATCAGATGTTGATATTAAGAATATTGGGAGACATTCGAAGAAGAAGGCGAAATCAATGGTGTATATTGATTCTGATTTCGAAGGTTCTGCTGAAAAAGTTGTTAAAGAAGATAAAGCTAAGGCTCATAGCCGGAAAATGGTTCCACGTCAGAAACATTTAAAGGTTTGTTATTTTTTTTTAAGAATTTTTTTTTTTTAGTTTTTTTTTTAGTGTTTTTATTTTATGCGATGGTGGTATTTTGGTTTGTATTGTTGTTTTGTTTGTTGTTCAAAGAGTTTTATGGATGTTGAAGTTGTTGTTATTATTTAGATTTATAATACGGTGGTAACTTGCTATTTTATTTTTGTTAACAATATTGAAATTATTGAAAACTTTTGATTCCATATTTGTTATCATGTAGTTTATTTCAATAGAAGATACATATTAATTGTTTTTGGTTACCTTCTATTATATGTTTGGAAACCGATTTTTGTAATAGTTGGTAAAATGTTTTAGAGTTTGTGTTGTTAAAACCGATCTTTCATTATAGTTTTGTTTGCTTTTAAGGATTGTTTAAATTGTTCTTGTTTTAATAAATGTTTTCATTCTTTTGAGTATTAGATAATATTAGATATTTTTTTTGGTGTCAACATTAAATTATTGTTATTATTTAGATTTATAATATCTTTGGTAACTAGCTATTTGTTTTTTTGTTACCAATAGTGAAATGATTGAAATTGTCGCTACCATTCTTGCTCAAATGTATTTTATTTCAATATAAGTAACCTGATAATTATTAGTTGGTTACCTTATTCTATATGTTTGAAACTAATTTGTGTAATTTTGTTAATATGTATAATGTTTCATTAGAGTTTGTGTTGTTTTAAGGATCTGCTCAAATTCTTCTTGTTTAAATCAATCGCTTTCATTATATTTGAGTATCGATACTTTTAGATTTAGTTTTGGTTAATACATTACATTATTTGTTATTATTTAGATTTATATTATGCGGATCTTGTTATTTTATTTTTGTTGCCAACATGGTAATGATTTGAAACTGTTGATATCATACTTGTTAATATGTCTTTTATTCCAATAGTCTTGAGATTGATGATTGTTTATTTAAAATTATAATTATTTTGATTATGATCAATTCAATGAAATTATTTTGTTTATCATTGATATCGCTTTCATTTAATGCCTCTTTGATTTAAAGTTTTAATGTAGTTTTTTAATTTGGTTAATGTGTTTTTAATGTAAGTTTATGCATTTTCAGATTTGGGATCTATTCTACGAGGAGCGTAATCGGAATTTTTTAGCAAAAATTATATATTGGTGTGATATGGAGGTACCAAGTATTATCAAGAATAAATTGTCTGAGGTACAATTGAATAAGTTTAAGTTGACATGTTTTGGTAAATTTTTAGAGTTCGACAACCACAAATGTTTTCCTGTGATTATTCATCGTGCCTCGATCGTAGTTTATCAAAGGGATGATGGGGAGTTGTGGTTTTTGTTTGGTGAGAGAAGGGTTAGGTTTGATTGCCTTAATTTTGCTTGATTTCTCTTTGAATTGGCAAGGAAATGAAAATATCGATAGTTTTAAGGGATTCAAAATCTGCTGGTGGAGAAGTTTTTGGTGATGAGGTTGTCACCCGCTCTACTATTGGCAAGATATATAGGAGCGTTGTTTTTGATGATGATGATAAGGCGCTTAGATGTCTATTATTTTATTGGTTTTAATTTCATTATAGCTTCCGCTTTCCGACAATTATATCGATGAAACTTTGTTCAACTTTTTGTCTTATGGGGATATCAAAGTTATCCATGGGTAAATTTGCATTTCAATGTATAAAGAATTCTTTATCCATTGCGTATCAAGAGTCATGTAAGGAAGGATAAGCACGGTGGGGTGATTTACAATTTTATAGGGACGGTCATTGTAAATCTTACAAATTTAATGGATCGCCTTTATGTGTTTCAAGTTTTTTTGTTTGAAACAATACCTACTTTGAAAGTCGAGGATTTTGTGTTGATGACCATGCTGCAGAGTTGAGATTATTTAGATGGAGGGAGTTAGGAAAGCCTCCCAAAATGAGAAATTGAATGACCTTATTTTTGGATCCGGTCGATATATTGGGTTTCAAATTGCTTTATATTTGGTTTCCATTTATATTTTATATTGGTTTTGTTAAAAAAATTTGTATTGTTTTGCTTATGTTTTATATTTAATCTTTTCGACATGGTATATTTGTTGTTATTATTATTTTTCAGTTGATCATTCGTAATATTGTTCCTACTATTGATGAAAAGGTTCGGTTGGGGTTGGGGATTTCCATTTTTTAATGGAAATGATATTGCAGCAAAATTTTTTATGTTAAAGTTGACTCATCAAGGAAGTTTAATGATATTGGGTTTTATTTTCGATGTGGAAGAAGTTATCGATAAATCGGGTAAAACCTTTAGAAGGTAAGATGATGGAGATGAAAAAGATATTGAGAATTTGGGTGTTGAGTTAAAAGACCAACTGCAAGTGTTTCAAATGCAGATTTGCATGGATATAAAAAAGATGATTAGAAAGTTGGTCAATGGTCAGTCTAGTTATAGCAAACATAAAAATGTTTCTTTTGTTGAAGATGATGATGATGATTAGAAAGTTGGTCAATGGTCAGTCTAGTTATAGCAAACATAAAAATGTTTCTTTTGTTGATGATGATGATGATGATGATGATGATGATGATGATGATGATGATGATGATGATGATGATGATGATGATGATGGTGATGGTGATGCTGATGCTGATGATGATGTTGGTGATGGTGATGGTGATGGTGATGGTGATGGTGGTGATGATGATGGTGTTGCTGATAATGATGATGTTGATGATGCTGATGGTTCTGCTGCTACTGATTACGATGATGATGAGTTGGGTGAAAACGTTGATGTTGGTAATATTAAAGGGAGTGTTGATCCTCCTGTTAGTGGTGTTGTTTGGAAATCGATTATGACGTAAGAGGATGCACAGTGTTTACATTTATTTTAGTTTTCATTTTATTTTCATGCTTATTAAGTAAATGCTTACTTTTTTTTTTTTTTATTAATGTATTCAAAGCAAGAATGTTGGTTTAAATTCTTCTGGGAAAGAGATAGTTGTTTATACTCCTAGAGGGGTTAAAATTCATGTTGACGATGAAAAGGTTAATCATTTTTTTAAAATGTTATTTTTTTTTTAATCATATATTTATAAACCTGCTTTTTTTTAATAAAATGAGAAGATGGATGATGTTCCTAGCTTTGATATTTTAAGTCAATCTAGTGGAAAGAAAATTATTGTTTTTACCCCCATTGAGGTTTGTTATTATTTTTATCAGCAATTTAATTAATTTGTTGTATTAGTTAGTTTGATATAGTGTTTATGATTGTATTGATCAAAAGTTTTGTTTTTTTAACTTGATATTGACCTTGTTTTTTGTGTCATGTATTGTAAAACATTACAGGGTAATAAATTCGAAGGATCAGACATTTCTATACTTGATGAGCTAGTGTTTACAACTCAGGATTTAATTCAATGTTTTGAAGTTGAAAAATCTGCTGCAAGACCAATTGGCATGCCTGTTATTTGCGGTTCTAGAAAGAGTCTTTGTTTTGAAGAGTCCTTTTACTTCAAAGTTTGGTTCAAATTGGTTCTACCTCTTCGAGATGTGGATGTTCGTCATTTACCCCATTTCTATCAAAGATTTCTAGATATCTCAGATGTGTATTCCTTCAAAAGATGAAGATGTTCTTTTTGAGCAGTGGTTTAAGATTGGATTAAATAACCGAAAAAGGTATGTATATTGGAGTATAATATATTTTCATTATGTTTTTTAGTAGCATATAAAATAATTTCCTTGGTTTTTGCATTGTGTTACTGTTTTGAAGGATTGAAAAGTTTCCGGGTAACAATGACAAAATTGAGCCTTCATTCAGATTTGGGTATGTGCCAATAGCTTCAAAATGTGGTTTTACAAGCTTAAGACCCCAGGCCAGTGGCTTGATGATGATGTGAGTTTTTTTTTTACCTTTGAATACATGTTTGTTAGTTTTGGTCACCTTATTAAATTATATTGGTAACTATTTGAATATTTATTGGAAACTATTATGTTACATTATTATTTTTATTTTCCTTTGTTTAACTCTGATTATTATTTTGTTTTTAATTTTTGTTCAGCACATCAACATATGCTTGTATTACATTCATAAAATGGCTAAGCACTCGAACCAAATTCAAATAAGGGTTACAACAAACGATTGTTGGTTCCATATCAAGTCGACCAATTTATTTGAGAAATATTGTAATAGAAATTGTGATAAGAATCATTGTTGGACTCGTGATATAGCCGAGTACATTCATGGGTATCTTATGGAAGTCAACACACCCTGGGTTAACGTCGATTTTGTTATGTTTCCCATTCATATGTCAGCTCCTGGTCATTGGTTCATGCTTGTGTTTGACGTGCATCGCAGAGTATTTATGGTTTATAATTCTCTTCAACAGGATATGAATGTTATGCGCACAAATATTATGGATGTGTACGAGCAGTACATCTTTATTCTCCCCATAATTTTGTCTAGTTGCGGGTTTTGGAAGAATAGAATAGATATTGATTTCAATAGTGTTCCATACCGCAACAAAGGAGAACATGACATCATTGAGCTAGAATTTGCAGAGGGTATTCCGGAACAAATTGAAGGGTAAGTTTCTAATTACTTATATTTGTTCAGTTTTGTATATATAATGAAGTCTGTTTTGATTTGTGTTATATATTTATTGTTTTTTCAAATATCATAATGTTTGCCATTTGTTTTGCGGCACATTTTATTCATCAGATGATATCTGAAATGCCAAAACCATTTCCGATACTTCAATACCGTAGGAAGCTATGTGTCAACTTGTTTAATCATGCAAGGAACAAACATTTAGTTGGATATGAATCAATTTTAATATCCAGGAAGATTAGCTACTGAAGACTAGTATGATTATGAATCTTGATATGGTTATTGGTTGTGGAAATTCGTTGTAATTATTCTAATTTGACGTGGTTATTTGTTTTGGAATGTTTTGTAATTATTATGATGGTTAAATGATGTATTAATTTTTACTAGTGGAAGTATGAGTATGTTTTGTGACGCCCCCAAAATTAGGTATACGTCACCCATCTTGGGTCGCCACTTACATGGTACATAAATTCAAATACAACTTACTAATATAACTGTCGTGTACAATACGACATAAAATGTGAGTTTGAATACAAATATTGTCTACTAGATATTATACAAACTCAAAAGGAGTCCTCATTACAACTATTATCACACTATTTCACGTAATAGTGAGGACTACTAATGCTATCCTCTCGGACCATTACTTCGCTCCCCGACTCGTCCCAAATTTATGTTCTCATTTCCTCAAGAGAATAAAGTGAAAGAAAGGGTGAGCTCAACTAGCCCAATGAAGAAATATTATGACTAAGATAATGCAGAATAAATTATCATTAGCCTTCAACAATGTTAAACCGATAAAATACAATGTATAAACCGGTTTAACTGCAGCTTGAATAAGCAATCCATTAAAAGAGTCAAGTAGAGAATAAAGTCTACTATCTTTTAGGTTTTAAAAGGTTTTCATCAATTTTTATCACGAGACTCAAATTTTAATAAATAAACCACCACATCTAATCATCCTCGTACTCACGGTCCAAGGATTTTCATCAAATTATCAATGGTCATGACTATACCCAATCACCCCGGTCATAATCATACCAAAAACTATCCATCACCGCATTACAAACCCACCGAGGACTTTTATCACATCATTTATAACAAGCCATGATTATACCAAATGATCCTCGGTCATAATCATACTAAGTTCATCTACGCACGTAAGCCAAAGATAACATAATATATCATGAGGATGATGACAATGACATAATAATTCAATAAAACAAGTTCAAGAATTATTTAATCCATGAATTATTAACGTCCAAATTGTCAACATGATATTATTTCAGAGAGTAAAATTCAAGAATGATCGTAAGAATATTTCCATGAAAAGATCTCGATGAAACGCAAATATCAAGGATATTCTACTAATTTCATGGAGTATAGAAGTCAAAGTTTTAACCAACCGGGTATAATAAAGAATGGAATAACAAAAGAAATCACCATGCATGCGGTATTTCGATGAGATAAAAGTTATTCCAATGTAATAATAATAATCGGAACCAAGTCGTGAAATTCACAATTTAAAGCGGGATGTTCCAACCAATAATAAAGATGGAACCGCATCCTGTAAAAAACACATAGGATATTCCAATGAATGATAAAGATTTTACCAGTCCGTGTAAAACACACACGCATGTGATGTTCCAAATGTAATAATAATAAAGATGAATCCAGTCCTGTAAAACACATGCATGGATGTTCCAAATGTAATAATAGAAGAATGTCACCAAGTATAGGTAAACCACAGATATAAAAGTTATTCCAATGTAATAATAATAAGCAATGGAATAACATAAGGATTTCACCAAGTATAGGTACGCCATGATATCAAAGTTATGTATAGGGTATGCCACTTTTACAAAAGTTATTCCAATGTAATAATAATGAATGGAATAATGTGTTCTCTTCAAGAAGAAAGAATAACACCCCTCACTGTAAAAAAGAACTGAATATAGAAGTAGTGAAGTAGCGAGAATACTCTTCTTCTTTCAATAATTTTCTCTCTATAAACTTTCTCCGCGACGCCCCAAAAATAGGTATACACAACACCCATTCTGAGTCGCCAAATACATGGTACAAGAAGCAAACTACAACTTCAATAATACAAATGTCGTGTGAAATACGACAATATATACTTAATGAGTTTAAATACAAATATTATCTTCTAGATAATATCTATACTCAAATAAATCCTCATCACATTTATTGATACAATATTTTACAAAAATGGTGAGGACTACTAAACAACTCTCTCTAGAACCTTCATTCCATACCCCGACTAAGTACTCGCTACATTCTCGCCTCCGAGAAGAAAAATGGAACAACAAGGAAAATGGTGAGCTCAACTAGCCCAAGAGAGAAGAATATTATGACTAAGATAATATACAACAAATTATCGTTAGTCTCCAACAGGAAAAAATCGATAGAATACACATGATAAACAAGTTTCAGATCAATATTCGCAATGAAATAATAATTCATAAAGAGTTACGTAGAGAATGAAATCTACTACAATCTATGAATTTAACAATCCATCATCAATATTTTATCCTGTAACATCAATCAATATTCATCTCAAACCAAATATTCATCTTTGCACCGCAGCCAAATATATTCATCAATCCATCATGTTCATCTCAACACCTCTTCATCTTTGCACTAAAGGCCAAAGATATTCATCACTTAATCATGTTCATTTAAACACCGCTCATCTTTTGCACTACAGTGCCAAAGATATTCTTCAGAATCATTCATCTTTTGCACTACTGAAAGCCAAAGATATTCATCGATCCCTATCATGTTCATTTAAACACCGCTTTCATCTTTGCACTACAGCCAAAGATATTCTTCGAAATCATTCATCTTTGCACTACAGCCAAAGATATTCAATAATATCATCATTTAAGACCGAGGATGATAAAAAATATTTTTAAAGAACGAATCCAAAGAAACAAAATGTCAAGGATTAAGGATTCATACTTGGTTTTATCCACGCCCAAAAATACCTCAAAAATAATCATAGTGGTGGTGTAAAATTCAAGAATGATCAAAACATGGATACAATCAAAGCTAGTATCCGTAATAGATATTTTAGACAAAAAGAAAAATTTTCATTTTTCTTGAATAAAGTCTTAGTATTCGTGAATAGTGTCAGATATCGTGAATAAAGGCCGAGATACGTGAATAAGAACTCCGACACCAAAAGATAGAAATTCCACAAAAAAACATCTTCACGCTTACTTAATAGTACTCGTGAATAAGAACTCGTGAATAAGAACTCATGAATAGTAACTCGTGAATAAGAACTCATGAATAGTAACCCCAACATGAAAAAGTTCCAAAAACTTCAGATCAACATTTCAAAGATAATGATATCAAGAAATAATATCATTACGAAAAAAAATAATATCCTTTACCTCAAAGAATCAAGACTTCGTAGGAAAGGCTCAAGTGATGCCGAATGAAACTTGTTCTAACAAAGAACTCTCAAAGTATCTAAATACTCACAAAATACGCCTCAATAATATAGAGAGAAAAGAGAAAACTTTGTTTCGGTGTGATTTTCAATTCTAACTTAGCCCTCTATTTATAGAAAAATGTTAGCCATCTACCAAGCGAGACTTCGACCAAGCACTTGCGATGGCTTTACCTCGCTACTATTGCCACCCACCACATTTGAAATAAAATTCAGCACATTTTTTCACCAACCACAAGTGGGGCCCACTCAATTCTAGAATTTTCCACCAAAATCAATTATAACCCTAATTTCCTAATCAATCACCTCTTAAAATTCATAACAAATCCTTCGCTCATTTTTAATTGGCTCAAAATTTGTGGACATATACTCAACTTATATATGTATAACATATCCAAAAATTACAACGATCCAACTATTTGGATTAAAAATTATAACTCACACAATAAAGTCAGTATAACAATCGATTTGATCTTTTAATACCTCCAATCCGACAAAATACAAATAAAACATCTCAAAGATTAATTCCTTCATTAATAACCACATAAATAAATCCATCATTTATATTCATATAAAATAAATATTTCCTTATCATATGAATCAATAATTAATTATTCACAAATAATATTACGTAATCACATTTATAATGACAACCACTGTTCCTGAGAAAGAGGGGCTTTCCAATAAGGATCTCTCCTCATCGGCCGCCGCAATTAGGTGACCAAACCTCTCCTTATGTAACTTTCTAGACATTGCCAATAATGTTATCTAATAATATTATTCAAATAATATGAATTATTGATCCGATAATGGAAATCTTGTGCGCAAGACAATTATTGAAACAATAATAATATAAAATATCAACGCAACAATTATTGAATCAATAAAATAAAATATTGAATAAAGAACTCACTGTGTGAAAATTATTGAGTAGTGCCATCTTACGTATTTAATCAATAATTCAACAATACTGCAATACCGTCTAGTGTCTATCATGCAACCACGCCAGACATCAGATTTTAACCAATTTGTATTCCAACAAGATAATTGTAATAATTACGCCGTTATTTTTAAACAACTTATATTTGTCATTTTTTCTCATCCAATCGCTTTTTCGTTATGGGGCCCACACACATGGTCTCTTGTGCGTCAGCATTTAATATTCCCCGACAATCATTTAATATTCCACGACCAAACGAATATTCCCAAATAACAATGAATATTTTATAACCACTTGCTTATTTTGAAATATTTATGATTTTACCCATAACTAACCACATTAATCAAATCCACCCTTACTATTTCAAAATAATAAATAAAGGAAATTCCTTTTTATTTAAAAAATTTCTTGGTCTTACAACCTCCCCTCCTTATGAAATTTCGTCCTCGAAATTGACGTACGTACCCGGTGTTTTGAAAAGGTAAAGATACCTCGCTTTCATTTTCGTTTCCAACTCCCAGGTCATTTCCTCAATAGCATGGTTTCTCCACAAAACTTTAACTTATGGTATAACCTCAGTGACATTGACATGTTCTTTCCTCTACAAGATCTTGATGGTATCTCCTCGTCGTTAAGTCTTCTACTATCTCGTCTGGGTTTCTAACTCAATGACGTGGTTCGATCGTCCACATATTTACGTAACATCGATACGTGAAAAACGTTATGAACACGCGTCATACTTGGTGGTAAAACGAGTCTATAGGCCACAGTTTCTATTCGATCGAGAATTTCAAATGGATTAATAAATCGAAGGTTTGAGCTTTCCTCACCTCACCGATTCTCGCTTTTAAAATAACAACTTCTTGCACCTCCTTCTTCAAATTCATCAGCTCCGGTGTGTAGCTTGAACAGCTTTAACTTTATCGATTAAAGTCGATTATACTCGTATATCATCACGCCGGGTACCTAGAGTTTTCATCTCCATCTCTATTATTTGTAAATTATACGAAATTAGTCTTTGACAATATCGTACTTTCATTTTGCAGTATACTATCTTCTACTCAACACGTCGGTAAAATTACGTTCGCTTTTCTAGGATGGCACGGTCGAACGTGTGTTGAAATGAGTCTCCTCTTGAGTTCTTCGAGCTCTTCCCACATTCTTTACTCCATTCAAATTTTGTATCTCTACGAAGTCACCAAGTTAATGGAATAGCGATTCGAGAATATCCTTCAACGAATCTCCGATAATAACCAACTAAGCCTGTAAAGCTACGTATTTCGATTACCGACTTAGGTTGTTCTCAATCGTGACTCATATCCCAATCTTGGATAAGACGTCACAATGACACCTATCGCTTTACTATCGCATCGAATATGACGTCCCTACAGAGAGTTCGGCTTAGGTGAATTCCACAAAGGAAGTCACCGGATAAAGGCTCAGTACCAAATTCTATAGTTGAATTTTTAACTCCCAAGTTCAATAGAGCCATTCGATATGAGATTTTAGAAATGAGTTTTGACTCGGGTTCAAAGTCGATACAAAATTTAATATCGCTTTGGGAGTAAGCCAAGAAATTCTTCAGAAATACATCGTGAAAAATCAATAACAACAGGAATATTATTCAAATCTGACGTGTCTTTATTCAAATCCATAACATGGACTAAGAAAACTTGACATCCGTAATAAACGAATGACTTCATGGCTTGATATGAAAATGTTTGACTTCAATGGTTTGATTGACTGAATTCGAATAATAGGTTGCTTAGGAATATGAAAACTAACAACCTTACGAAAGCAATCAATTTTGGCATGATGAGTAGTTAACCTTAAAATCACATCAAAAACAAATATCTCTATAGAAATAAGGTTAACAGGTAATGTGATAGTGCCAACTTGAATCAAGCAAGATTTCTAAACAACGGATGTAATGAAAGTTTCTCCCAACGATTCTCCATAAATAGGTCAAAGTCTAATTTCTCCGTAGTCAAGTTCAAACGCTGAGCGCAAGCAAAAGAGATAAAAGAATGGGTAGAACCCAGATCTAGTAAGGTATAAACTTCGCAAGAATTTATAATTAACTAACCTGTGTAACTTTGTTCGGGTTCCTCGCATTTTGACCGGCCACGACAAACGCCTTCCGTAAATCGTTGACTTTGACTTTTTTGGGACATCCTTTTGAGTCACCATTCCTACCGGATCTGGTTTCGATATCGTCATAATCTCGAAAGCGATATGTCCTTCCTTTCCACAATTATAGCATACCTTAAACTGTTGTGCGCTTAATGAGCATGATATGTCCCTCTTTCCGCATTTGTAACATACGAATCGATGGTCTTTCTCCTCCTTGGAACCAATTCTACATCGGGCGCCGACGCCTTCACATGGTCGTTATCAATCTCCTCTTTTAAAATCTCCTCCCAACTCGCTTCTTCTATTTTCATGACCACGATTACCACCAGGAGTGGTTACCGCTTTCGTCCGTATTCTTCTTTTCTCCATTGGTTATCGTTATTCGATGATCGCTATCTTCTTGATATGATCCTCGGTTATGGTCCCTCGGTTGAACGTATCAAGTTATCTCGCTTCTAACAACCGAGCCTCATTGACAACATCTGAATAGAGAGAAAATTTATGAGAAATGAGATACCGACGTATCCGGGTTTCAAACCTCTCGAAACATCCGCTATATACGCTCCTCATTCTCCACCAAATGAGGTGCAAACCTTGATAACTCCGCGAACTTCGCCTTCGACCGGGACACCGCCATGTTATTCTCGCCTCCACCTAATAAACTCCACTTCCTTCATATATGAATACTTTCGTGGAAGTACTTGTCATTGAATCGCTTCAAATGTCTCCCAAGACATGCCGTGCGGTGGATGGATGGGTACGCTTCACGATTCCCACCGATGTCACCTTCACCACGGAACATAAAAGTAGCGAATGGAACTTTCGTTCCTTCAGGCATCCCAAGACATCGAATATCTTGGTAATTTGCTTGACCCATGTTTCCGCCATGATCGGATCGGCTTTCCCAGCAATTACGTGGTCCCAACTCTTTGAATCGCTTGCACGTGACCACCCGTGAATTACTATCATTTCCTCCTCAGTATTTTGAGCACGAGTCTCCTCGTCTCGATTTTGCATGAATCGCAAAAAACTTCTAAACATCCCCTCGCTCATCATCCGCTCGGTGGGTGTTATTCACGTAAGGTACATTGTCGACTGTTGCACGCTCTCCTCGTTGTTAAGTACAAAGCGTCTCCACGGTCTCATTTACTCCACTATTAATATTCTCAATGACATTCTCAAATCACATCGCCATAAAACAAGGGTTAATTAAGAAATCAATCACATAATATCCCTATATTACGACCAACCAACAAATAAGCTTAGGTAGAACACACTAGCGAAGGATTTACTCTCCTCCCTCCTAGTTCTATTCCCCGATCTCCGCCAGAGATCATATCCCTAAGCTCGATACATTAACCGTGACGCCCCAAAATAGGTATACACAACACCCATTCTGAAGTGCCAAATACATGGTACAAGAAGCAAACTACAACTTCAATAATACAAATGTCGTGTGAAATACGACAATATATACTGTGAGTTTAAATACAAATATTATCTTCTAGATAATATCTATACTCAAATAAATCCTCATCACATTTATTGATACAATATTTTATAAAAATGGTGAGGACTACTAAACAACTCTCTCTAGAACCTTCATTCCATACCCCGACTAGTACTCGCTACATTCTCGTCTCCTGAGAAGAAAAATGGAACAACAAGGAAAAGGGTGAGCTCAACTAGCCCAGTATAGAATATTATGACTAAGATAATATACAACAAATTATCGTTAGTCTCCAACAGGGAAAAATCGATAGAATACAATAGACAACAAGTTTCGAGATCAATATTCATGGTGAAATAATAATTCATAGAAGAGTTACGTAGAGAATGAAATCTACTACAATCTATGAATTTAATAAATCCATCATCAATATTTTATCCTCAGTAACATCAATCAATATTCATCTCAAACCAAATATTCATCTTTGCACTACAGCCAAATATATTCATCAATCGGTCATGTTCATCTCAACACTGCTCATCTTTGCACTAAAGGCCAAAGATATTCATCACTTAGTCATGTTCATTTAAACACCGCTCATCTTTTGCACTACAGCCAAAGATATTCTTCAGAAATCATTCATCTTTGCACTACAAGCCAAAGATATTCATCGATCGATCATGTTCATTTAAACACCGCTCATCTTTTGCACTCACGGGCCAAATATATTCTTCTTCAGAAATCATTCATCTTTTGCACTACAGCCAAAGATATTCAATAATATCATCATTTAAGACCGAGGATGATAAAAAAATATTTTTAAAGAACGAATCCAATTGAAACAAAATGTCAAGGATTAAGGATTCATACTTGGTTTTATCCACGCCCAAAAATACCTCAAAAATAATCATAGTGGTGTAAAATTCAAGAATGATCAAAACATGGATACAATCAAAGCTAGTATCCGAATAGATATTTTAGACAAAAAAGAAAAATTTTCATTTTTCTATTGAATAAAGTCTTAAATATTCGTGAATAGTCTCAGATATCGTGAATAAAGTCTTGATATCGTGAATAAGTAACTCAAACACCAAAAGATAGAAATTCCACAAAAAAACATCTTCACGCTTTCATGAATAAGACTTCGTGAATAGTAACTCGTGAATAAGAACTCATGAATAGTAACTCCCAACATGAAAAAGTTCCAAAAACTTCGGATCAACATTTCAAAGATAATGATATTGAAGAAATAATATCATTACGAAAAAAAATAATATCCCTTACCTCAAAGAATCGATTGCTTGGAAGGAAAGGTCAAGTGATCTTGAATGAAACTTGTTCGAACAAAGAACTCTCAAAGTATCTAAATACTCACAAAATACGCCAATAATATAGAGAGAAAGAGAGAAACTTTGTTTCGGTGTGATTTTCAATTCTAACTTAAATTTCTATTTATAGGAAAATGTTAGCCCACCAAGCGACTTGACCCAGCTACTGATGGCTTTACCTGCTACTATTGCCACCCACCACATTTGAAATAAAATTCAGCACATTTTTTCACCAACCACAAGTGGGGCCCACTCAATTCTAGAATTTTCCACCAAAATCAATTATAACCCTAATTTCTCGAATCACCACCTCTTAAAATTCATAAATCGAATCCTTCGCTCATTTTTAAACAGTTCAAAATTTGTGGACATATACTCAACTTATATATGTATAACATATCCAAAAATTACAACGATCCAACGGTCAGATTAAAAATTATAACTCACACAATAAAGCTGTAATAACACCGATTTGATCTTTTAATACCTCCAATCCGACAAAATACAAATAAAACATCTCAAAGATTAATTCCTTCATTAATAACCACATAAATAAATCCATCATTTATATTCATATAAAATAAATATTTCCTTATCATATGAATCAATAATTAATTATTCACAAATAATATTACGTAATCACATTTATGACAACCACTTTGCTCCTGTGGAAAGAGGGGGCTTTCAATAAGGATCTCTCTTATCGGCGCATGATTAGGTGACCAAACCTCTCCTTAGACGTAACTTTCTAGACATTGCCAATAATGTTATCTAATAATATTATTCAAATAATATGAATTATTGATCCGATAATGGGAAATATCATGCGATGACAATTATTGAAACAATAATAATATAAAATATCAACGCAACAATTATTGAATCAATAAAATAAAATATTGAACAAGAACTCACCGTGAAAATTATTGAGTAGTGCCATCTTACGTGCGAATCAATAATTCAACAATATTGTGCAATCTGGTGTCTTCTTTATGCGACCACGTAGACATCAGTATTTTAACCAATTTGTATTCCAACAAGATTAATTGTAACAATTACGCCATTATTTTAAAACAACTTATATTTGTCGTTTTCCTCATCCAATCGCTTTCACATTATGGGGCCCACACATGGTCATTTAGCGGCAAATATTTAATATTCCCCAACAAAGATTTAATATTCCACGACCAAACGAATATTCCCACAACAATGATGAATATTTTATAACCACTTGCTTATTTTGAAATATTTATGCATTTTACCCATAACTAACCACATTAATCAAATCCACCCTTACTATTTCAAAATAATAAATAAAGGAAATTCCTTTTATTTAAAAAAAATTTCTGGGTCTTACATTCTCTCTATAATTTCTCTCTCTGAGTTTGAATGAATTAAATAAGAAAATAATGAAGGAATGAGCTTCTATTTATAGGAAAATGGAATGCATAAGAATTAATCCATGAACTATCAGATTGATTTACTTTAATCTGACGGTCCATATTTAAAGAAAAATCTTTTAAATAAAATATAATATATTCTATTTATATAAAAACATTTTACTATGCAAAACACTATGCAATACTATGCAAAACACTATGCAAAACACTATGCAACACTATGCATAATAAAATATAATATATTCTATTTATGTAATAACTTTAATAAAGTATTCTATTTTATATAAAAGATGTTTACGTTTTATTACGTTAATAATAATACGAATAAAACAAAACGTCATTATCGCTATAATAATTCATATTATTAATCGGCAATAATGGAATCAAACCGAGTAACTTCTCACATAAGCATCAATAATTAATACCGTGTCTATTACTATGCAACCACACTTATTACATCGTATTTTTTTACTACCGAGTAGTTCAACAAAGAACTACTTGTAAAACTTCCGCCGTTATTTCAATAAAATATTTTTGTCGCTTTTCTCAATCCGACAATAATTACATTATGGGTCCACCAATGATTGAGTAGTTGTCACGAATATTCCTCGCTAAACCTAATATTCCCCACCAATTGAATATAATATAACCACTGCATACTTTGCAAAATTTATAAATACTACCCACAACTATATATATTATCTCAAATTCACACCATAATATTAAAAAATTATTTTGACAAAATTTAAATCTTTATTGATAAAATCTGGGGTCTCACATGTTTTGTTGGCTCACATTGTTGTTTTTTGTTTTTTATTTAATTTTTGTACTTATTATCATTAACATTTTTATTTATCGTATGTTGGTTTCTAAATGTTGATATGATGTTATCTATTTGAATTGGTATTGGTATCCAATTAGTGTGGATAATATATTGTAAAAAAATATTAAAACCATTAATAATGTTGTACATGTAATGTGTATTCAAACTAATGACAATGAGATATAGCTGTTGACCCATATAAATTTATTTTTTTGTTAGCATTTCTAATGTTTTATAAAGTGAGTTTCTGTTTGCAAAAAAACAACATTTAACTGTGGCAGTGGCTCTAAACTGTGTAAAGAGAGTTTCCATTTATCGTAATCATGTGTACAAAGGTTAGGTGGGTTCAAAACCAAACAAGTAAATGACAACAATGTGGAAGTGGAGGAAAAAGCTAAACAGAAACCTAATCAATGTTTCACTTACAGACTTGAATAGTAAAACAGAGACCTAAGCTGGTCTACTTCCCCAACAACCGAAAATGAATAGAATTGAATATGTGTCAACCGAAAATGTTTAGGGAATTAGTATGGATAATTATTTTATGTAATTTTATTTTTTTAATACGGCAGTAAATTGGTAGCCAACATTTCATTTACAGGTAACTATTTTAGTTTTAAATAGTAACCAAAATATACATAAATATGTCAGTAACATTTTATTTTATTTGTAATTAGAACTACTTGTTTTTTTAAAGATATTAATTAGAATAAAAACATTTTAAAAAGGGTAATCAGTCATAACAGGAAACTATATCACATTTTACACACTATTTTATGTTTTTTAAATTTGTTATGGTAGTGATGGTTCACTAACAACATATATTGTTTATAATAAATGTATTTGAGGTTAATGAAACATTTATATTAATTTAAAAATACTCTATTAATTAATTTTAGTAATTTTATAGTTTTTTAACATGATACGATTAGTATCCAAAATTTCATTTACTGTTGTATCTATTTTAGTTTTAGATAGTAACCAAATAGTACTTTTATAGTTTTTAACATGGTATACGAGATAGTAGCCATAATTTCATTTACAGTATCTATTATAATAAATGCTTTTTTGTGGTTTACCAAATAGTTATATTAATTAAAATTAATCTATTAATTTAATTGTTGGTACTTGCAAATTTTTTTTCATTTTACACTTGGTATCCAAAATTGCATTTACAGTAATATTTTGTAGTTTTAGGTAGTAAATAAAATATACATCAATAATTATAATATACATTTGTTGATTTTAAGATATAATTACTTATTGTTAAAAAGAAATTAATGAAAAATAAACATATTTCAATATTGTGCAATATAAATTTTTATTTATTTAATCAATAAAATGATTACAATATGAATGTATATTGAGCAACCTCAAGAATCATCAATGAGTCTCATACAAATTTTTTGGCTAAAATGAAATATATTACAACGCTTTTTACTCCAAAATTTATGGATTATTGCATGTTTTTTGTCAGTGTCCTTTTTGTTTGCATCATCTGCATTTATTCTGAATGGTATTTTCAGACACATGCTTGTACCTTCCAATCTTTGGTCGTCCAGCTAGTCTTCTTGTATTTGGTGGTTTGACACATATGTTTTTAATCTCGTCTGGAACATTTCAATTCTCTTTGTCGTCCAATGGCATGACAGAAGCTGAATATGTGTCCATCAAAGTTTTTTTTGAATAGTATTTTGAGCAAAAATCATAACAACTCATATTCTGTTTGCTAATAACAGCAGCAGCGTGTGAGCAAGGCATTTCATGGTATTGAAATTTACGGCATGTGCATGTCTTTTTTCCCATATCCACGATAAATTGCTTGGTGACATCATAAACAGTAAAAATCACTAGGTCTGATGTCTCAACCTACAACAAATTTTAATAGTTTAGTTAGTATGTATAATAATTATTTTTAAAAAAAAAATATATAGAATAATTAAAGTTATCTGTATTGTTAGTAACTTTTACGGTTTATTTTGGTAACCAATAATTCATATCGTGGTTTCATATAATTATTAATGATATTTTTTTTTCCAAAAATGTGCAGTAACAATTTATGGGCTTTATGGTTGACCTTAAGTTTCTTTGACTCGTTGATATTATCTTGCAATCTTCTCTCAGCTGTCGTGGATAGATTTGTGAATGTTGATATTGCTAACTGTTTGTTTGTGAAATACTACCTTTGAACCATACAACGTAGGCATTCAATCATCGACGCAATTGGAAGATCTCTAATTCCCTTGATTGCATGGTTAATAGACTCAGCGGTGTTTGAAGTCATTGTTGAATACCTGCTTACAGTTCTATGCAACCTCGTGCACTTTTCTAGCTTAACTTCTTCCTCCAGATATGTTCTTATTCTATTATCAATTGCATCAAGTTTAGCCATATGTATGTTGAATTCTACTATAGTGTAAGCCCTACAAGCTGCGTTGTATGCTTTTTTTATATCTTCTCCTTTCTTTTTGAATCTGTTTTTAATATTTTTCAGAATATGGTAGGTGCATGAACCGTGCATGACATCAGGGAACACACAATTAAGTCCCTTGATAATTGCTTCATGTATGCATGCTAAACGATGCAATCCTTCTCTAACACCACAAGCATTTCTCAAATTGATGAAAAACCATCTCCATGATGATTCATTTTCATCACAAACAATCGCAAAAGCAATCGGTATGATGTTCCTATTTGCATCTTGCGTGCTTCTTGCGATGAAGCGATGTACCGTAGTTCGATCAGTATGAATGTCTCATCAACTACAATGATTGGGAAACAATGTTGCCATGCTTCATGGATGCTCCTATCACGAAGAAGAGATATTTGAAGCGACCATTTTTTCCAACTCCAATGATGTGATGGATCCCGAAATGAATTTTAAAGTAAGGTTAATGTAATTATATGCAATAATTATTGTCCGTTTTTTAGATATGATTACTATGTGTATTACTTTTGCTTTATAATAAATTATATTTTTATGTCTTTATAGTGTTTAGATGGTATCTAAAATGATGTTTAATAGTTTCAATTCATGTATATATTTGTTTTCTCAGAAAAAATCGATTTAGTTTTATTCAATTAAAATAGGTAGTAGCCATATATGTATTTGTAAGTGTCTAAACTTCTTACTTTGAGTAACCAAAATAGCTGAAACATTTAATAAATAGTTTGCAATTGCTACCTAAATTAGTTTTTTGCAACATGTGCAACCAAGAAGGGATCAGAGTGTAGTCGTGTGGATTTCCTCTTACTTTTTGCATTGCTTTTTTCTTTGATCTCCATGCTTTTTAGTAGGAGATGGACACATTATACTCCGTCATCATGTCTTCCACAATGTCTGTTGGTGTGTAAATTTTCTTGAAGTTAGTTAGTTTATGCTTAATGCACTCACTAACCATCTCACTGTTTGCTTTTCTGTGATCTCCAAGCAATATGTTTGACGAACAAGTGTGTACATCATTAAATTCTCTTACCTTGAATATAGTTGTTTTCCGAAACTTTGATGCTCTTAGTTTCCACTTGCAATTTCCATTGTCTAGGCATACCAGAACAAAATCTCGACCACTTGTTCTTTCAACCTTGTGTTGTCTGTTTCGCCTTATGGAATGTAACCTTATTGCTTGTGAAAGGATTTTCTTGTTTATGTAAGTTTGATGTATTTTGACTTCAAACTTATTTGGATCTGAAATGACCTCATCACATTGTACTGCAGTGTTTGATATGTTCTTGTTTCTGACCTTCTGTTTGTCAATTACTTCAATTGCCAGCTGCTCAACATATTGTGATTTATTTTGGTCTTCTTGTGTTTCCAAAGAAACAAATTCAGAATTCCACTGTGTCAATCTCATTGGTGTTTCTGCTTGAACTATATATTCTTCTTCATTTATCATGTTACGTAAGCTTGTAGTCCCTCCAATGATGTGTTCATAATCTATAATTAGTGGAAATTTGACATGATCATCTGATCTTCTACAGACTTCCATATAGAATCTTAAGGTTGCTTCATTTGTCACCTTGATTGGAGGAATGTTGCTCTTCATCTAAAATTTGATTGCCAATTTCGTTGTCCTGTAGTCTAGATTTAATGCCGTACATATCATGTTGTGCATTTCTGTGAATGAACAATTTGAAGGGGCTAGTAGGCCGATAACTTTGAAATTTTGATATTGGCTACTATCGGTCCACGTTACGTTGAAGTAAACTACAATTGGAAGCATTTCCATAGTCCGAATATCAAATAAAGAATATTCACAATAATGTAATTAGTATCCAAATCTTTATAAGAATGTTTCCAAATATTTGTATGCGTAATGAATTATGAATGTTACTATTTCTCAAACTATTTTGTAACTTATATAATTCATATACACTATTAAGATACTAAAGAAACTTTATTAAGTAACCAAAAGTAGACGTATTTAGTATCAATTATTATGCATCGACCGCTTTCGGTTTGTTTATAAACAAATCACAATTTAAAATGCCCTTAAGATGAAATACTATATATTAAACACTAAAAAAAGTAATCCAAATATTTATATGAAGGTTGCCAAATTTTGATATAAATGCTTACAAATTATGCATTTGTAACAAATAGTATTCGACATCAAATTAAAAAACTATTTTATTGGTTACCAAATTAACATTATTCAAGAACTCAAGAGATACGTTATTTGTATGTCATTATTGTGAAGTAATGTTTTCATTCATTCCATATCCAAAACATAAATTATAATGTCCTTGAAAATGTAATACCAAATATTAAACACTAAAAACAAGAAATTCAAACATTTTTATATGAATGTGGCCAAATTGTTGTATAAATGACTCCAAAATTGGCATTTGTAACCAATAGTATTTGCTACTTTGAAATTACAAAAGTTATTTACTTTGCTTACCAATTTAACATTATTCAAAGAACTAAAATATAGGTTATTAGTATATTTGTAATCGTAAAGTAATGTTTTCATTGCTTCCATATCCAAAACACAAATTATAATGTGCTTGAAAATAAAATACCAAATATTAAACACTAAAAACAAGGAATCTGAATATTTTTATATGAATGTGGCCAAATTGTAATACAAATGACTCCAAAATTGGCATTTGTAACCAATAGGTTTTGGCTACTGAAATTAAAAAAAACTATTTAATTGGTTACCAAACTAACATTATTCAGTAACCAAAATATAAGTTATTGGTTTCTTTTGTAATGTAAAGTAATGTTTTCATTGCTTCCATATCCAAAACACAAATTATAATGTCCTTGAAAATGAAATACCAAATATTAATCACTAAAAACAAGGAATCTAAATTTTTTATATGAATGTGGCCAAATTGTTATACAAATGACTCCAAAATTGGCATGTGTAACCAATAGTATTTGTATACTGATATTACAAAAGTTATCTACTTGGTTACCAATTTAACATTATTCAGTAACCAAATTATAAGTTATTGGTATTTTTGTTACTGTAAATTAATGTTTTAATTACTTCCACGAGCAAAACACAAATTATAATGTCCCTCAAAATGAAATAATAAATATTAAACACTAAAAACAAGGAATCCTAATATTTATAATAATGTTTCCAAAGTTTTATATAAATGTTTTCAAAATTGGCATTTATAACCAATAGCATTTGGCTACTGAAATTACAAAAAATTATTTAATTGGTTACCAAACTAACATTATTCAAAGAACCAAATTATGAGATATTGGTATCTTTTTATTGTAAATTAATGTTTTCATTGCTTCCATATCAAAACACAAATTATAATGTCGTATATTTTGAACACTTAAAACAAAGTAAACAAATCTTCATATGAATGTCCCCAAAACTTTGTATGCGATCAAAATTGTAATGAACAACAAATATTTTTTGTTATTATAAATATTTCCCTGAAGTTGAATTCGTAGGTAACAAAACATGATTTCAATTTATATATATTAACTGATTCGTACCTTTGTATTCAGTATCCAGATTCGGTTTTCAATCTTTGTTTATATATCTTCTTTCAGTTTCGGAAACCTCTGATCGATTTTGTGCATGTCGATTTCTGATACTCTGTTTTCGCTTTTCCGTGCTTTCGAACTAGGATTCTTCTGTATAAATGCTTCTGTTTCTTATCGATTGATCTTATCTTGAAGATGATCAATTAGTTGAAGATGATGATTATCTGTAGAAGCTTTCGGATTTGATCTGAAAGTAGAAGCATTCGTTTTTTTTTCGTTGATTTTTGCTGTTTTTTTTAGTATGTAACTGACGTGAATAGTGGAGTAGTTTTCTCCTTAAATTAAGGTATTTGTATTTCAGTTGATTTGGTTTATATGACGTGGATTGCACTACTATTGATATTAATTTATATTATTGCACTATTAATATAATTAATTAATTGGTGCACTATTATTGTAATATCTTTCTAATACTTGTATACTTATGTAAAGGACCCCACTTATTAATACATTAGCCCACAAAAGATTAAATGATTATTTTTTTTTTAATTTTTTTATTTGACCCAAAACAAATGACATCCAAAAATATGTTTTAAAACAAGGTAATTTTTATTATTTAATATTATTATTATTATTATTTCGGGTATTACAATACAGAACCTGAAGACTGCTTTAATTTATTTGATGAACAGCATCAAGAGCTAACAAAGTTCTCCGAAATGACATCACTGGAGAATGAAAATATTGAGATGACCTCACAAAAGGATCCAGTGGCCTTGTCCATTGATGTAACACCGGAGTTAAAGGTTCCAAATACTACAGGTGCATTCCAAATTTTATGTAAATATCATGCCTGTGTATCACATAATGAAGTTGAAGACAAATTATAGAAAATGCATGTATTATCAATTAACGAGCTTATCCTGCATGAATTGTAATGCAATGCAGGTGTTTCTATGCCAGAGATCCTATCTGTAATAACTCCAGCTACCAGGGAGGGCATGAAGAGAAAAAGCATGTATGATAAAAAGACAATCATTACTGAAAAGTATGTAACATTACATTTGTTCCATTCTATATATTAATTAATGAGGATTTTAGATTTCCTGTTTTATAAGTGGAGGAATGGTATTCTATCTTTAACATGGTCCATGTTAAAGATAGAATACAGTGCTATACTGTTTTAGATGTGTTGATTGTTGGTCTAGATTTAATAACAATATTCATATTTACAGGGTATATAGAAAAGGCCTCGATGACTCGAGGCACTTGATAAGAAGACAAAGGACTCGTCATGATGCTGTACAGTCCTTGAAAGCAAATGAAATGGCCAATCTCCCCCATAGTTTCTGGGCTCCGTTGATTCCCTGTGAGTTGGACTTAGATTTTAGTGTGTGTTTTTTTCATGGGGTTAGTAACTCAGAAAGAGTGGCACCTGCTAGCTCATTTGAAACTATAGAGAAAGATACGTCTCGGGATGAGGATGGAGAATCTGATGTAAGCTTGATGAATGAGGTAATTAATGCGGTTTCAAGATTACATTTATTATTATTTAACCATATCCACTTAGTGTAACCAGTGTCTTGAGGTATTTAACTTGTAATTTCTTAGAAACAACAAATTGATTAGGAGAGACTCCTTTTCCCTTACTTAGACTAGATGCTACAAGTTTAATTTAATGTATTAAAATCTGTTAAGGCTACTTCTCTTCTATTTTCTATTCTCTGCTGTAGCACCTGTTGTTCATACATAAAAGTTCCTTTTCAGGAGTTCATTTCATGTGAAGGAGAAAAGGGTAAGAACTTGCACAATTCCATTTTGTGATTTTCTTTTAAAACTCTTTATATATTGTTTAAGAATCTTTCTCGAGCATGTGTCAGAGTGCTTGTTTGCTTGCTCCTCCTGATTCTTGCATCACTTTTTTACCAACTGCAGATAATAATTGGTCCGTTAAGACCAGGTGAGTTGATTGGGGCTTATGTAACTTCTAATTTTGGCTTATTTCCCCTACGGCAATTCTTTCTAGGATACTTTGGACTTATTAATGTTTGCTGTACAGTGCTGTGGCATGCTACCTGCATGAGAATTTTCTTACTAGAAAGAAGAGAGGAGAAGATGAAATTGTGAACTTGTCACAGGTTTCAGATGGGAAAATCAAGAAGGAAAGTGCAAGGTTGTTTTATGAGTTACTGGTAAGAAGTTATTTCGTATGATCTTACTATTTAAAGCCTAATTATATTCCTGAGAGTCGGATTGTAGGTCAGATTATGAGTTTGTGAATCATTTCTTAACTTAATTGAAATGATCTGTTAGAAACTCTGCCCACTGGCTTCTATAATAAACATACACATTACACATACATAAATATTAGTACTTATTTTTTAGGCGAAGAAAATACTGATGTATGCCACCGTAGTATTTACCAATTTTCAGATTAATTTTTTAAAGGAAATGCTAATTTATTTTTATAGTATATTCATCTTGGTATCGAGAAAAATAAAATTGATGTTTCTGTCACTCCGAAGAAGGTATAGTAAAAGGAAATTGATATTTTCACATATGTATAGCGACAGTAAAAATCATCACTATAGAATTTATAACGACAATTTTCATATGAAAATATCAAAAAGTCATGTGAAAATAATAATTTCTATATTAAATGCAATCATTCTTCACATTTAAACGCATGCATGTTTAATTAATCTATTAATGCTATATATCTGCCAACAAATCTTTGCAGGAACTGATTACCGGAGGTTTTGTGGAGGTGAAGCAGGATCATGCATACGCCGACATATCGGTTATTGAAACTACAAAAATGAGAGAAGCTTGTGAAGCTGATCAAACATATGTCAGATAAAAACCATAAGCCGGCGACTAGCTTTGTGTTATTTAATGAATAAAGATGGAAAAATATAAAAGAAGGGTAATCGTGTTCCAATAAATTATGTACCACCTTAATTAATTTCGTAAATTTAATCTCCTTTATTCCAAAAAGAACCACAGGTTTTTAGTTTTTAAAGAGTACATGGTTTTACTCCTCCTTTGACTGCAGTAAAACGTTCGTGACTAAATTATCAGTCCATGTGTTTAAGGCTGAGAAAATATTTCGAGCTCGCACGTACTCGTTCGATTAAAAATTTAATTCGAGCTCGATTCAAAATATAAATGAGTTAAATATGAGCAAATTTTAAAATTAGATAAATTACTCGAAACTCCTCAAATTATAATTTTGTATTGATACTCGGATCATATTCGTTCGAAAAGATCAAACTACTAAGGCTCGATTCGAGATCGTGCTCGACTCGATAGCTAAATGAACCTCAATCAAACTTTATTTTATACTTCTACTCGATAAATTTTGTGAACTAAATATAAGCAACTCAATACTTGCTCGACTTCAAACCTAGCAACAACAAAAAACAATGTGTCGTACGTATATATTAATCTCAATAGTATTCCATGAAAAAGAAAAATCTATTTATAACGTAGTTTTATCTTATGCACCTTTAAAAATAATACGTTAGTTTCATGATTTATACTAGGAACACTAAAAAAGGTGAGTTTTTGTTTTTGTTTTTGTGTGTGAAACAATAAAATTTATAACGTACGTAGTTTTGATCTTTTATGTTTATTAATTGTTCTACTGTCATTACAGAAAGTTACATATTTTCCACAAATAAGTAACATTAATTGTTGTTCAAATAAGTGACTTATTTTCATTGAAGTGAAAGTGGGCTGCTCAATAGTAAGCTCTAGTAATTATAATTAAATTAATGCTTCATTGTAATGACTGTATAATATGTAATATTTGTGCTGCGTTTGAACAAATAATGCACATATGCTTTAAACTTTTAGGCCTATTATATTATATGAATGGTGTTGGGATGTGATTATTTGGATCTAAGCAGTGATGTATAACAGTAGGCTACCGGTTTGGTTTGACTTGGAGTCCATCAGTGCCTTAGACTTTGATCGCACTGCATTAGGCTGTTGACTTTTGGCCTTCGTGCCAGCCAGCCTCGCCTCGCTGGTCATGGCTCTAGCTGGCCTGAGAGCCAGAGCCAGACTCAAGGCAAGACCAGCCAGACCAAAGGCTTTACTGTGCCCAAGGTCTTACCTGTCCTGGTCCTTTTTTAATGTTACATATTAAATATTAAAATATAAATTAATAAATTTTGTAAAAATGATGCAAGATTTTTGAGATTTATTTTATTTTAACATTCTACTACACACCAATATAAGTTGAATGATTAAAACAAAATAAATATATTCATCCTAAATTACAAAAAAAAAATATAATTTAGATGTAAATGGAATATAAAACAAATTGATTTCTTAAATATATGTCTAATTGTACTATGCACTTCAGATTAATATTTAATCAACTATGTAACTAACTTATTATTAATATTAAATATACTAACTAGTTATATTCATTGAAGATGTATATTAATTAAATGTATTAACAAGAAATCAAGAATGAATAATTAAAATTTTAAATTTTATTGATGTATTAATTAAAACTAATGTACTATAATATATAAATTACAACAATGAATAAGTAAAATTTTATACTTTATTGATGAATAATTATAAATTTAAAGTTTAAAAATTACAAATATTTGGATAAAAAATTATGTAAAGTCTCAGGTCAGGCCAGGCCTCATGCTAGGCCAGGCCAGGCCAGACCTCAGGCCAGGCCAGGTCAGGCCTTTTTGGAGGCCAAGTCAGGTCAGATTTTTGTCTAAAAAAAGCGGCCTTTTCAAGTCTTCTAGGCCAGGCTGACCGGGACCAGCCTCGACCGGCCTTAGCTTTGACCAGTAGGGGCCCAGCCAGTCACAGGCTTAGGCCTTTTTGGCATCTCTAGGTCTAACCATGGTGCAAACCAACTATTTAATGGTTCTTGATCTAGTGATGGCCCATATGTAAAGGTGGCAAAACAGTGAAGGGCGTCTTGGCAAGCAAGCCGTAAATAGCGTATGGTAGAGCCAAAAAGCTCGGATTTTGGCGGGCCCAAAATGTTAGTTCAGGGTCTGTCAATGGGCCTACCAATTCACGAGCTTTTTTTTTTTTTTTTTTGTAAAATTTTGCTACACCAAAAATAGTAATAATAATAAATAATAAAATAATTTATAATAAACAATAATTCTAATTACCTACATTAACTACATACCTCAATCAATTAAAATTTTAATAGTATTATAAATTACTTTCAAAGTATATAATCAAATTTGATTTTTTAAAATTAATATAATTTATTTAACTTTTAAAAATGCATTCATGACTCCACAAATATTGTTCCAAGAGATATCTAATTAATTTCCAAGATTACATGGTTGGAACTTGGAGATGCCAAGATTTTAGCAATTTGAATATTTAAATTGATTTTCAGAAGATTTGCATGACATGATTTTAGGCATTACCCAATATCTCATTATTAACAGTCACATCAATTAAGAAATTTCAAACTACAATTATTATTTACTACAACTATAATAATTAAAAATATATTTTTATATTGAAGATTGCATTAAAAATAAATAGTTGTTGTAGCTCAGTTGGTTTGAACTCTTATTTATTTACTTACAAGTCTTGTGTTCAATATTCATAACCCACAAGTAGCGCCATTTTTTTTTAAAAAATAAATAAATAAATCACGTCATACCGAGCCTTCACTTGCCGGGCCAAAACTACCAGATTTTATGGGCTAAAAATCACTACCAAAGCCCAATCAGTGGTCCATGAGTTTACCACGCGAACTCGGGCCATCTTTGCCAGGTCTACCCATATGTATTTATTGTGACAGTAGAGAGTCCTTATTAAAATAGGATTATGTTTCCTTATTTGGTAGGATAAGGAGGTTTAATTAAGACTCCTACTCCTAATTGGATTCAGTAATTATAAGGTGATTCTACCAATGGAGTCATTCTCTTAGTTGGATTTAGGGGGAGGTGGCTTCTATATATACCGGCTACAAGCTAGGATTTGGGGAACAAGAACACAAGAGATACAACACAAATACATATCTTGTACTCCCAATATTATTATAGTGGATTACTCTCTCTCTCCGTGGTTTTTTCCCAATTGGGTTTCCACGTAAATTCTTGTGTTCATATTTATATGTCTTTATTTATGTTTGTGTGAATGTATTTCGTGAGTTTGATATAATCAACTACTCCATCAACCATTAGCACGATTTTGGCCTGCTGTTTTGGTGATTTCGTCAGATGTACAAAATTTGGCATTAACATTGGCGCCGCCTGTGGGAAACAAGACACTTGTTCTAGTGTCGATTTAAAATCACCGATTCACCGAAGAAGATAAGTGATTTTTTTTATTAAATTAAATATATACTTGTACGTGTGTATATATGTACTCTGCTAATAGCAATTGAAGCATGATTGTAACGGAGTATTTATTACTTTACACGTTACATCGTTTATATCATAAAAGGTGGAGATAGTATTCATGTTATATATATTTAATCAAATAATTAATCACTTTGATTATTGATTAAGGTGAGTAAAAGATGCATTGTTGCTAACATTCTAAAAAGGGTTTCCACGTAAGCGACAATAATTTGTGTGGGCCTATCATGTCATGAGTCAGCAACAACATCTTCTATATGCTTCTCGAAGCCAACCAAGGCAATTCAAGCCCATCGACTTCAGCAAAATAAAACTAGCACCTGGAATCAACACTGATCGTCGGGAGAATAACAAGCCTCAGATAGAATATGTGTGGCTCTTAATTTTTACAAATAGAGGGGAGCGACCAATCACCTCCACATATTAAATAAAAGGTTTCGTTGTCCTTCGTCACTATCAACATCTGCTGACCACATGGGAACAGATGAAGTTAGGTTCGGACCACTTCGACAATCTCTTTGGCGATTCCTCTTCGGGCCACACCGGTTTCATCATATCTTCGGCTGTTTACTTTCGGCAGATATAAAGTCTGATCGAAGCCTCCCACAAGGGTCGGGACGGATATTATGGCGACATAAGATCGGAAGGTTTATAAGGTCGGACAAACGTCCTTCGAGTAGGCTTTGATCTCCCGAAAGGATGAACATCCCGAGGATAAAAATTTCGAGGATATAAATTCCAAGGATAAAAATTCCGAGGATATAAATTCCGAGGATATAAATCCGGAGGATATTCATTCGAAGGATAAAAATTCGGGGGATAAAAATCCGGAGGATAAAAATTTTGAGGATATAAACCCGGAGGATATACATCCGGAGGATAAAAATTCGGAGGATAAAAATTCCGATGATAAAAATCCCGAGGATAAAAATTCTGAGGATATAAATCCCGAGGATATAAATCCCGATGATATAAATTCCGAGGATAAAAATCCCACGGAGACTTTTTGAATAGTCTCTTATAAATAAGTTCCTTATAAATAAGAGACTGGGGGGCAATGTTGGAGTGTGATTATTTAGGTCTAGTCAATGTGTAACCTAATTTATTTAATGGGCTAGATTTGGTGTTGACCCATAATATATATTTATTTTGACATTGAGAGAGTCCTTATTAAAGAAGGATTGTGTTTCCTTATTTGGTGGGATAAGGAGGTTTAATTAGGACTCCTACTCCTAATTGGATTCAGTAGTAATAAGGTTGGTTCGGTTGGTATAAAGTTGGTTCTTTATATCTTCGGTAGTAATAAGGTTGGTTCGGTTGGTATAAGGTTGGTTCTTCATATCTTCGGTAGTGATAAGGTTGGTTCGGTTGGTATAAGGTTGGTTCTTTATATCTTCGGTAGTGATAAAGTTGGTTTGGTTGGTATAAGGTTGGTTCTTTATATCTTCGGTAGTGATAAGGTTGGTTCGGTTGGTATAAGGTTGGTTCGGTTGGTTGGTTCTTTATATCTTCGGTAGTGATAAGGTTGGTTCGGTTGGTATAAGGTTGATTCTTTATATCTTCGGTAGTGATAAGGTTGGTTTGGTTGGTATAAGGTTGGTTCGATTGGTTGATTCTTATATCTTCGGTAGTGATAAAGTTGGTTCGGTTGGTATAAGGTTGGTTCTTTATATCTTCGGTAGTGATATGGTTGGTTCGGTTGATATAAGGTTGGTTTGGTTGGTATAAGGTTGGTTCTTTATATCTTCGGTAGTGATAAGGTTGGCTCGATTGGTATAAGGTTGGTTCGGTTGGTATAAGGTTGGGTCTTTATATCTTCGGTAGTGATAAAGTTGGTTCGGTTAATATAAGGTTGGTTCTTTAGTAGCAATATTATAAGGGCAATTGTTTATCTATTTAGGAGTAAACAAGAGTAGCGAGGCGACAATATGGGGAGCCAACAATTTTAGTTCGGCACATGGAGTTCGGGTATGATATTTTGTCTTGGCTAAATACGGTCGCTTTTGTTGGGATAATTTGTATACTCTCTCATTTATAAGTTCCTTATAAATAAGAGACCTGAAAAGCAATGTTGGGATGTGATTATTTGGGTCTAGCCAAGTGCAAACCTAATCTATTTAATGGTCCGGATCTGGTGATGGCCCATATGTATTTATTGTGACAGTGGAGAGTCCTTATTAAAATAGGATTGTGTTTCCTTATTTGGTGGGATACGGAGGTTTAAATAGGACTCCTATTCCTAATTGGATTCAGTAGTTATAAGGTGATTCTACAAAAGGAGTCATTCTCCTAGTTGGATTCAGGGGGAGGTGACTTCTATATATACGGCTACAAACTAGGATTTGGGGAACAAGAACACAAGAGATACAACACAAATACATATCTTGTACTCCCAATATTATTATAGTGGATTACTCTCTCTCCCCGTGGTTTTTTTCCAATTGGGTTTCCACGTAAATTATTGTGTTCATATTTATATGTCTTTATTTATGTTTGTGTGAATGTATTTCGTGAGTTTGATATAATCAATTACTCCATCAATCGTTAACGCGATTTTGACCTACTGTTTTGGTAATTTCGTCAGATGTACAAAATTTGGCGTTAACAAATGATAATAATTGCTTTTCTCACATAAGACATATATGTCATGGTATTACATAGAATCTATTATATATTATGTGAATACTTCAAAAATCATTGTCTTAAAAGTGTGGTGTATGATTCAAGATTATATATATACTTTAGCTAGAATAATTGTTTGTTAGTGCATATTATATTACTTTTTTTTTATTTATATTTGTATTAGCTTTAAGGTTTTTTTTTCATGAAAGTGTTTATTTGAATTTTAAATACATAAAAATATTAAAAAAAATTATAGTAAAAAAAATATTTTTTATTTATTTTATAAGTTTGTGGTATATAAAAAACGAAAAAAATCATTTTATATTTTATTAGCAGTGTAATTCATATAAATTAAATACATAAAGTAGAATGATAATTTTATTTATGAAAGGAATGAATAAAAATGAGAACGTCCGTTCCATTCATATTCTATTTTATTTCTTAAGTAATTCCATTCCATACATGACTAGAGCCCAATAAAGTAGTCCATTCCAGATACCTCAAACGTAAAAAAAACCTGTATTGGAAAGGTTTTGACTTTTTTATTTCAACGGAATGACTATTCCATTCCCTCTCGTTCCACCAAACCAAACACAGCATGCCCAAAGCTGCTGAAGAGCTATCACTCGCTGCTAATAAAAGAAATCATTTTGTGTTGGTGTAAAGTTGAATGAAATCGATCGGTGAGGAAGGAAATAGAAATGACTGCTGCACCTCAGTCTTTCAATGGCAATCTCAAGGCAAGTTTCTGTTATTTCTAAGCTCCACTTATTTCGATCTTCCTCATTTATTTACCCATGCTAATGAGATAATTTTTAAGCAAAGAAAATAACAGGAAATTTAAATATACTAATTAATTTGAGTTTCCCGGTAGATTATAATGATTAGTTCATCATGTATTATTGTTTAATTTAGTTTGTGTTTGTAGAGTTTGATTTTGGATGTTGAGCATACCATTTGTTGGTGAAATGTCCTGGATGACATGTATCATTTTATCTCATTAAATAAATGATGATTATGTTGCCTCTCGATTAATCCTAAATTTGAGAGTTTGGGTTTCAAATAAAAGTCAAGTTTTCAACTTTTGGGTTTCCAAGTAGAGCCTAAAGATCTCAAAATTAGTACCTTTGAGGTTCTGTATTCTTTTGTAATTAAGCAAGAGTATAAGTGAACGTGATTATGTAAAACATATACTTGATATCAGTAAATTAGTGAAGCAGCTATGTTTTATACTACTTGTTATTTGAGGACCGCAATTTGGGTTGGGATATAAGTTCATTTTGTAGTTTACTTTACATGCTTAGTGGTTGGGATAGGGTAAGTGAAAAAAATGTATATCCTTCTTCTTATTGTAGAAAGCACTTGCTGACCTAAGACGGATCGACTTGGAAGGTTTGCGATGGAGAGTATTTGATGCCAAAGGCCAGGTTGGTGTTTACCCTTCTCTGCTGACCACCCTCGTCACCGCTCCATTTCTCTTCCGCAGTTTTTCTTAAATAATATTGTTAAATGAACAAGTAACTTATTGAATACTTAGCTTGCTGAATTTATTTTTAAAAAAAAAAAAGAAACAAGATGACAACGGTTGATGGGGACTCCAAGTCAAGAACAAAGAAGAGATTTTTTATATTTATTATTTGGAGTTTTTATTATGTTTAATATAAAAGTAGTTGATGTGATTTATGTATTTTATTTATTAGTGGGGATTTAGGATATTAATTAGTGATTAAGAATTATTAATAAGGGTATTTTAGTCATTTATTATTTTATTATACCCCAAGTAGAGTCTCTTTAAATAGTGATGTAATCCTTACAAGTTATTAGACTACAGATTATTGATATTGAAAATGATTATTTTATTCATACCGTAGAGGTATTTTATCCATCTTGGTGTTGATACGTCCTAGTGGTTTAAACGTGGAGTTTAAATCCTAATTTATTTTTCATTAATTCTTCATCCTAGATCTGTCTTGCATCAACAGTGACTTGCATTATCATTCCGTGAATTGATAATGTGATGTTAAAAGATATTGATTGCTGTGACACTTGATTTTGAGATGCTGACATGTTATCTCAATTGTCCACTTGGTTGAAGCACAAAAGTTTAGTCACCTACAACAAACTTTTCTTCTAGGTCCTTGGGAGGTTGGTGTCACAAATTTCTACTGCGATTCAAGGCAAAGACAAGCCCACGTACACACCTAATCGTGATGACGGGGATATGTGCATTGTCATTAATGCCAAGGATATTAGTTTCAAGGGGAGAAAACTTACTGACAAGTTTTATCGATGGCATACGGGGCAAGTACACTGTTTTCAGTTGTTACTTTTTTGGTGAATTTTTAGTTACTGATGTTATGTAAGAAAATCACATTACCCTGAACTTTTATTTTCCACCGGTTCACTGTAAGTAGCATATTTTTTCATAAGCTGTGACAAACAACAATGATATGCTCTAATTTGTTCGTACAGTTCTTGACCGCCCTTAATTCATGAAATTTTGTTTTGGGATCTTTATCTTGATTTTTGACTATATATATTCTCTAGGTATATTGGCCACCTAAAGGAGAGGAGTTTGAAAGACCAGTTGGCTAAGGATCCTACAGAAGTCATTCGCAAAGCTGTCCTCCGCATGCTTCCAAGGAATAAGTTGTGTGATGCACACTTTTGTACTTCCTCTATTGCATAGGTTAATCGAAGTCATAAATCATTAACCTTCCTCTTGCATTTAAGTTGAGTTTATGTTTGAGTTTGTTATGTTAATTCAGTGATCTCTTAAGAATTATGCAAATTTGTCTATGGAGAAAATAGTTACTATGATCTGTAATGTGTTACCTACCATATTATAAACGGCAAATGGTTACAACTTACAAGTAGTTGAAAGTTGGGGCTCATATGTTAGCAGAGACAGTATGATATGACTGATTTGACATCATAGATGACTTATCCCAAAAAGTATATATATATATATATATATATATATACACACACACACACACACACCACATCAAAGATGAAACAGTGATAACAAACAGTTATTTTCTCTCTTATTCTGTTTTTTTTAAATCCCTTACCTGTACTGTAATAAACCTCTTATTTGTATGTAAAATTTAAGGGCTATTCATTTAGGATTGCCTTGTGTAAGTAAAACTAGCCACTGCCAATCAGAAAATTATTTTGACGATGTGAGTTTAGGTCCTAAAATAAAACACCTTCAGAGTCAACAAACATTTGTTTTATCTATCAAGTAGATATTTAGTCTAAATTTACTCCATGGTTGGAGCCTTGAATTGATAATGATTCTTTTGGACATTAACAAGGTACATGATATGCACTGTTGGATTATATCTGTCTTCTTGAAAGTTTTGCTGATTATACAATCAATCCTGGCTCTTGTTTACTGGTGTCTTTACCGAAACATCATTGCTCTCTAATACAGGATAGAGATCGAAAGCTGAGAATATTTGCTGGCAGTGAGCACCCATTTGGTGACAGGCCCGTTGAACCCTAAGTAACACCCCCTCGTCAAGTGCGAGAAATGCGCCTTCGTGAAAGGCGAGCAGCAACAGCAAGAAATTTCAGATACAAGAAAAAAGAGAAAAAGGGAAGAGGTCAAAGCCGAGGTGAGCACATAAAGGATTAGGCCAAAATGTGAGTTTTTCAGATGGTCAAAGTTTACTCCAGATAGTTGAAAGTTTCATGGATCGCTACTTTTTTGCTATCCAACACAACTGTGAGCAGTGGCTTGGGTGCAGTTTGGAACTTGTTTTATCATTCAAATTTTTCTGTTTAATTTATGTATTTTGGAAATGTGGGAGGCCAATGGATAATTTGGCTCTTTGTTTTCCTTTTGGAAGCCCTAAATGTGGGTCAATGAAGGATCTTTTTGGTCCACTGTTGTTTATATCATAAGTGATGATATCTGGTACTGCCAGGTTTAGCACAAGTTTGAACTGTCAGGGTATATGCTGCCAATTTTCTCCATTAATATGTTCAACGTTTTAACCGTCTTTGTTAGAGGAAAATTGCAGTTGAGTTGACCTTTTGTTGTTTGTAACTAATGTGCATTTTGACATAGAATGTTGAAACAAACAAACCTATACAGATTTGCTGATGGAAGTTGGTTGTCAAAAAATACAATATATTAAAATAAATTGAAGAGTTTAATCACAAGAAAGTTTTCAAACCCAGTAGCCAAGTGGATTTTGTTTTTCCCTTTGGAGAAGTTTTCTGAAGTTCAACTTGACGAGGAAGGAAGATGATAAACTCTTACCGTATGAAACTTAACAAAGGAAGATGACAAATTCTTACTGGATAAAATAATGAATCTAAGGTCGCTTAGAGGGGGGTGATGGGTTTTGAGGGTATAAATTTATTTGTAGATGTAATTGATTCAATTACCATTCACAGTGAAGATGTCTATTGCCTCAATTGTTGGGTTAAAATCGTCTAAAAAATTTCACTTTGGTGCAAACCTATTATTCTATGTAGCAGTACAATGATGCATCATTAGGTTGTAGGTTCTGTATCCGTTTGTGAAATTAAGAATGACTTCATGTTGTGATTAGCTAGTGGTGGGTTCACTAGATGCCCACCGTACCAGGACCTTAAAAATGTACTCAGATCACCGTTTGTAGTGGAAACCAAAAATAGGGAGGAAAGGGAGAAAGATAAAAGAGCATGAAAGCGACCTTCAAGTATCTGTGTTTAGACTCAAATCCATCCCACAATGTGGGATCTGCCTATCTTTTAATTTAATTTGGCCTCTAGGTAGCCCTTCGGCGCCATATGACATTCATAACATTCCACCACCCTCTTACCACGTAGGCTCATCCCTCTATTTACTACTGAAAAGTTAACTAATCCAAGATAAGAGTTTCAAGCATATATTAAACCTACCTACCACTAATGTAGGATCTGCCCCCATAAGACAAATTCGCATATTATATTATATTCATAACATTTTGGTGTCAACAGTTCCAAACATCACATAAATAAACCCTTTAAAAAAAAATTAAAAATAAAAAGTTTGCAAAAGAAGCAACAAATGGTTACAAAAGGAGTACAACAACTCCAGAGCTACAAAGCACTGTTCCTTACCATTATAATTTTAGTACAGACCAAAACAAGATTCAAGCAGCTGGGAGCCCAAAGGATGGGGGGGGGCAAAATTGAAGACGCTAATCACTTGAAGAACCATCATCATTTTCTTCATGCTCTGCCACTACTTTTTCTATAAACCTCTTCCTAACTCCTTCAAGTACTGTTTCTCTAGACAAATCTCGCCCACTGTGGCCATCATTAAGTACAGGATCCGATTGGCAAAGAACCAACGCAACACCTAGCAACATGGAAGAACATGCAGGTTATGCAGAATACTAAGCAGGAATACAGTAAAATTGACTTTAGAAAATGAGCATCAAGAAATTAAAATTTAACATCCAAAACAAGGTTTGGTAAGCAGAATAGAACGGCATATTGCCATTCTAAAGGACCAGCGGTGTGGGGGAGGAGTGGAAGAGAGAGAGAGAGAGAGATTTGTAAGCATATGTACATAGATTAACAAGCATCGGCAGCCATAAATATTGGCTAAAAGGCCAAGCTGATTGATGAAATGTTACAGACTTGAAAATAAAGTAGAGATCTCAAATTAAAGGCATGGATGTGCCATTTCTATCATGTTAAAAACACATTTCAAGGAACATGAAATTAAAGGAAGAAGAAGAGAAGGAAAACAAATACCTTCAGGAGTGCATCTCCTACCAAAATTATGCAACCCCACATAATTTGCCTTAACAGCACCACTATTATATACCAGCAAAGTGGGAAGATTACGATCTGGATAGTTAGGAATGCAATCAGTTGATATTATTTTAACAAATTTTGTTCCCGGGTATTTTGCAGCCAGTTCTTCCAGACACTGTAAAAGCACCCCGCATTCTGGGTACCTATCAATTTACAACATAGATCAATTCTCACATTAATATACTTCTTACGTCCTGAAAAGGACTGCAGTGGGGAAGAAAACAAAAAAAAAAAAAAAAACTCAAAAGAATGACTAGGTATACAAGTCAAAGTCTTCAGCTTGAAGACCCATGTAAAAGTACTTAAATCTCCTAACTAGAAATATATTATTTTGGGGTTTGTATTAGAGGATATTAGTTTTATGTTAAATTAGTACATTTTATTTGGGCCCACAGCTAAAGAAGTAGTTGACTTTTAAAATTTGCCTAAAACGTGAACTTAAGACCATTTCATTTAAGGACGGAAGGAGTTAAACATCAATATCTTTGTTCCAACACACATTCACTAGAAAATAACAGACCAAACAAGGAAGAAAATAAGACTACATAATCCAGACTCCAGAGAGTAAATTTAAAAAACTGTATCAAATTGATGGAAAGTATTACCCATCTTTATACAAAATGACAACCACCCAAACATCTCGTGAAGCTTGTGAAACCTCGCGCACAAAGTCTGATCCAGAAATTGGAATTACTGATCCAAACTTTGCAACCTTAGCTGCTTCTCTTATCTCTGCCAACCTCTTCTTCCTTTTAGCACAAAAACCACCAAATAATTAGAATTTTTTTATAAAAAAAAAAATCAACTGCAAATTGTTCCTTCCCTAAAGTAAAAATAATGTTTCCAAAATTCATCTTTTTCTTCTGAAAAGGAGTTTAAATCTTTGATTCCTATGATGCTATCAAATTCCAGAATCATTCAAATGGAAATAAATAAAGACCCATTTCTGAAGCTAAATAGAAACTCAAGTTTATTGAGAAAATAAATGTTTTTTCTTCTGATTTTTTTATTATTTAAATATTGGAAATAAATCAAATCTAAAGTAGTTTTGTATTTGTACCTATATTCTTGGAGGAAGCGATCATCGTCAAGATCCTGGTCATCCTCAAGATCTTCAAGCTCTTCTTCAGTCTTATCATTGATCCAAGATTTGTCTTTTGGTTTAGATTCTTCGTCTTGGGCAGGTGTAAAAGAAGGGACCTTAAACGCAGGTGGCTTTGGAGGTAAATTGCCAAGCTTTCTTTGAATGTCATCCCACTGTGTCGATGCTCCCTCCAAGTCCTTGTACACGAAGTGGTAATCCATTGAATTTTATCTCTCCCTCTCTCTTCTAAGTTTCTATGTATATCTAAATCTGTAATATATGTGGCTATGAAAAAATATTAATTCATGGGGAAAAAAATAGTAAAACATGAAACAAACACATTACATGATGAGCACTTTTTAACAGTTTAACTAGCAAGAGAAGGTTTCTAATAGTTACTTGCTGACAAATAAGGCACTAAAAAAGGCTGTATCGTAATAAGAGTTGTTGATCTGTACATATATGAAATTTAATTCTGAAAGTACAAACGCGGAATCAGAATCAAACAATGGCAGGTTGTAACAATCAGAACACAGACAATAACATGGGGTGTTCTTTGTACACAACTAGAAGCACCTAGAGAATGCAACATAACACAACTGGATTCAAGCTCTTGTTTCTGGTTCAAGTAAATGGACTATGTGCAATTACCGGAAAAATGGGCTGAAGCTTGACGGAAATCAAGTGTGGACTCTTTACCTGAAAACATGCTAATTATGATTCAAAGAGATAACTCCAACCACTGGAACATATAGTTTTTAGTTCTGGAGTCATTTTACTGCTTTCCTCTTGTATCTCATCTTTTCTAAATATTACAATAAAAACATAAAAATATAATAATTAAAAAAAGAAACTATTGGGAACTAATCATTTTGACTGGACTACCCACGACAAACTAGATTTGAGAGTAATATCACGTCTTAAATTTTTTAAACATGTTGTGATTGTTCGATCTCAAATAACAAACTGTTAATAAGAATAAATTGATAGCTTACAAGGGAAAGGTAATGCTATGTATTTTCGCTTTGCACTAATATAGAACCAGTTTCTTTCAAGCAATATTTCACATATTTTTAAGCATTTGTGCAGGAATCTCATTGTGCATACGAATTGACATGACTCTAAGGCTGCTCAACATACTATTGGAAAAATTGAACCAGTACCAAAACCTATATTAGCCCAGTACCAGCACCACCGGTAACGAGATAGCAGTTTGGTTTAGGCCGTTAATACTGGTTTGGGTTTTATTTGGTCCCCTTCTACCAGCTCAAGTACAACAATATTAGATCCTTCACAATGACATGGACACTAGCAGCAAAAATATAAACACACTGTGGGAAATTAACATTCACAATAGGCCAATTATATACTTTATATCTTCCTAATTACACTGAATAATTATGATTCAAACTGCAAAACGCACAACATACCTTAAATTAGCACTGCAAATCATGTCAATTCATTATATCATTTCCGAAAGACTAAAAGAAAGCATAACGAAAAAGTCTCGATTTTGGAGTATCCCATCAGAAACCCCAGCATAACCCAACCTTCCAGACCCATTATTTGACTTCATAAAAAAATAAAAAGTAGAAAATAAAAAAGAAGAAGAAGAAGATTTACTTGAATATTTATACGGAAATTGATAGCCTATGCAAATCCTCGCAAGCCTCAACCTTTTGAGAACGATTGTTTGATCTGTGAAAGGTAAGCAAGCTGTGAACTGAGAGCTATGTTGGTGAATGGACCAATGGTGACTATAATTTAGATCTCATCAGCAGTTGCCGGAGAAAAAGATAACCAGAAATTAAAAGGAACCAAAATTTCCACAACAAATTTTTTTTTATATATATATTTTCGAATGTAAGACTCACAAAATTTTTAAGGTCTTATATACGTAAATATCAAAAATAAATATTATAAAATATCAATTTTACATAATATTAATATTAATTTGATTAAAAGATAGACCCTAAGTAAGAAAATATCATAAAATATTATCAAAATATCAACTACCCAAAATAAAAAGGATTAATTACATATCTTAATACATTTTTAAAAATAATTATAATAATGGTTCATAGATAAAATAATTACAAAAATAATACACTTTTCTATATTTATTTTCAATATTAGTGCAATTAGGATTTCTTAATTTAGGGGATTAGTATTGGTGGGCTGACATGACAAATCTGGTGGGTTTTTTTAAACGCGTGAAATATTCTTCTTCTTTTTTTCTTTTCTCCCAATTCCCATATCTTTTGTACTAGTATTTTCCTCTCTAAAATATTCTTCTTCTTCTTATTAACTTCTTTATCATAGTTGTTAGACTAATTAACTAATTGGCGGCGTAAATTGGTTAATGAATATTGATCTCCTGTAGGCTCTTGGGGGTGCAACTGGTTTGCATAGTCTAAAAGTCTTTTATTTTTTTGATTGTTTTTTAATTTATTTTTGCTGCACTTGTTGATTCACAGGTTGTTCAAGTTAGTGAGAAGAAGGTTTTGGATTAAAAAGCATACATGTTGTTCTATTATCGAGATAATAGAAATTTTGCTTCAAACAAGCCTTTTGATGTTGCTCGGAAAGAGATCATGGCGACAAATGTCATGGGAAGAAATAAACCTTATTTAAATTTCAATCAAGAATTAAAAGGAGTGTGTTTCGTACTTTGATTTTTGTTGGATATCCATAACCATTTGTTACGGTTAGTGAGTCTGTAATGTTTATTGGAACTTATGTAAAAGGGATTATGTGACGCCCCAAAACAGGTATACATCACCCATCTTGAGTCGTCAGATACACACTACATAAATCAAATACAAACTTCTTTAATACAACTGTCGTGTAAAATACGACAAAACATAGCTAAGAGTTTAAACAAGAATATTGCCTTCTAAACAATATCCACACTCAATTAAGTCCTCATTACAATTATTATCACATTATTTCACAGAATAGTGAGGACTACTAAAGCCACTTATCCTGGACCATCACTCCATTCCCCAACTCGTCCCAGCTATATTCTCATTTCCTGAAGAGAACAATGAAAGAAAGGGTGAGCTCAACTAGCCCAGTAAGAAATATCATGACTAAAGATAATTTACATCATCAATAGCCTTCATCAGTAATAAATCAGAGATTTAGAACATATGGTAGATGATAAAACTTTTCAACCATAGTTGCGGTGAACGAAGCAATCCATTAGAAGAGTCAAATAGACCATCGGATCTATTATCTTCTCCATGTTAAAAGTCCACCAATAATGTTTTATCCTCGTAACATCAATCAACAATTCACATCCCACAATCATATGAATAACTCATAATCATAATTGTGATTCTAACTTCCTCTTCGCACCCGGGACGAAGAAAATTTTCATCACTTATCTTCACCAGAAACATCAAAAATCATGGTTATACCAAATCAAAATTCATACTCATAATCATACTAATAAATTCATCTTTGCACTACTACCAAAGATATTCATTAACAATTCATCTTTACACTACAGTGCCAAAGACATACAACTCAGTATTTTAGAAGAGTCAAGTAGAAGCATGATATCTACTATATTTTACTTAATTAAAAGTGTATAATCAATATTTTATTCACGAGACTCGACAATAAATAATTCACATCATCTAATCATCCCCGCACTACGTACCAAGGATATTCATGTAATCATCAATGGTCATGATTATACCGAATAATCCCCAGTTATAATCATACCAATAATCGTCCATCAACGCACTACAGAACCAATGAGGACATTTACCACATCATCTATAACATTACGGGTCATGATTATACCGAATGATCCCAGTCATAATCATACCAATAAATAGTTCATCTATGCACATAAGCCAAAGATACTCATCAATCAATAGTTCATCTTTGCACGTAAGCCAAAGATATACAACTCAGAAAACTAATAATCAACGATCCATCCTCGCACGTAAGCCAAAAAATATACAATCAGTAAAATCAATAATCAATACCCATCTTTGCACGTAAGCGAAAGATATACAATTGTAAAATTAATAATCAACAGTCCATCTTTGCACGTAAGCCAAAAATGACTTTCATCACAATATAAGCATGAGGATGATAACAATGATATAAGCATTAATCAAATGAAAACAAAAATAAATATTAAAGACTTTAAATTTATCCAAATATTATCAATCACTTAATAATCTCATAATCTAATATTATTAATATTATAACAATATTTTAATCACTTCTTAAACTTATAAACAATTTATTTTAATTGTTTACACTTTACCAAATAATGCATTTAAACATTTAAAAATGCCATACTCATAAGATTTCATCACCAATGATCAAATTCCTCATCAAAAATCTATATATACCCTATATAGGATTTCCAAGCCATAAAATTCTATTTTCTACTTTTATTACTTCACATAACATATTTAATTCATTTACTCATAACTAGTTCATTTTCATGAAAAATACCAAATCAGTTCCAAAAATATTTATTTTTGGGGATTTAGCAGAATATAGTCACATATTGAACATATATTTTTCTTGGAATTTTAAAAATTCATTTACTATTTTTCATATGGCCAAAACTGCCGAATATTTAGACATTTATCATAAATTATACTTTTGTCCAAAAATTTCAAAATTTATAGGGTATACTCCTATTATATACATGTACTCCCAATAAAAATTTCACCAATTTTGGAGATAACCACAAGGAGTTATAAGGGTTTACTTTTAAAATAGTATTTTCCCATAAAATTCATAACTCCTAATCTATACATCCAAAAATCGTCATTTTTGGACACAATCTAGAAAACTCAACAAACTATCATTTCAAATTTTTCCATAATTTTTGAGGGTCAGAAAAATTTCGAAACTACAAATGGATTTTCTCCCGCCATGCGGTAAGCCACGTAGATAGATCATTTTCACAATTTAATAAGGAATAAATACAAGGGATCATTCAGCATACATGCGGTAATCCACATAGACAAGTTATTCCATCAGAATAATAAAAAATAGGATAACAGAAGAATTCACCATGCATGCGATAGACCGCATGCATGCAGAAGTTATTCCCAAATGTAATAATAAAGATTAGAACCAATCCACGCGTAATCCGCATGCATGTGATATTCGAATGAATAATAAAGAATGGAATAACAACATAATTCACGGTGCATGCGATAGACCGCATGCATGTGTTATTCCAACGTAATAATAAAGAATGGAACCGTGTCACGCGTAATCCGCATGCATGTGATATTCCAATGAATAATAAAGAATAAAATAACAACGAATTCACCGTGCGTGCGATAGATCAAGATGAATGAGTTATTCCAATGTAATAATAAAGAATGGAATAATGAAAGAATTTCATCATATATATGACGGTGCTTGCATGATGTGCGAAATTTATTCCAACATAATAATAAAGAATGGAATAACAACCCTTACGAGTATTGAAAGAAAATAACTCTCTTCATGAATACGAAAAGAATAATACCCTTACCTTAGAAAAAAATCGGATCTTCGAAATAGTGAGGTAGCAGACTTCTCTCTTCTTTTTCTCTCTATAATTTCTCTCTATAATAATTGCTTTATAGCTTTAGTGAATTGGTGAGAAATGAAGGAAGAATGAGCTTATATTTATAGAAAATATAGTTTCGATAATTGCACGTTTTGGAGCTCGAAATATTACAGTATAATACCTTTAACTTTTCTTTTATTTTTAATTTAGTCCTGCAAGTATTATCAAACTTGCACCACCTCCCCTAATAGTAAATAATGTGAATTAATAGTACAATCATGTAACTCAATAGTTATAATAATGTGAAAATACGAATTACAGTATAGTACCTCCATCTATACCTCCATTTTTAACTTAGTCATACAAGTATTATCAATATTGCACCAACTCCCCTAATTGTAATGTGAGACCCCAGATTTTATCAATAAAGATTTAAATTTTGTTGAAATAATTTTTTAATATTATGGTGTGAATTTAAGATAATATTATAGTTGTGGGTAGTATTTATAAATTTTGCAAAGTATGCAAGTGGTTATATTATATTCGATTGGTTCTGGAATATTCGGTTTAGCAGGGAATATTAAATGCACAACTACTCAATCATTGGTGGACCCATAATGTAATTATTATTTGATTGAGAAAACGACAAAAATATTTTATTCAAATAACGGCGAAAGTTTTACCGTGGTTACTTGTTGAACTACTCGGTAGTAAAAAAAATACGATGTACGTGTGGTTGCATAGTAGCATACCGGTATTGATTATTGATGCTTATGTGAGAGAAGTCACCTGGGTTTGATTCCATTATTATCGATTAATAATATGAATTATTATAATGATAATGACGTTTTGTTTTATTCAGTATTATTAACGTAATAAAAGCGAAACATCTTTTATATAAAATAGAATACTTTATTAAAGTTATTCTATAAATAGAATATATTATATTTTATTATGCATAGTGTTGCGTAGTGTTTTTGCGTAGTGTTTTGCATAGTATTGCATAGTGTTTGCATAGTAAAATGTTTTTATATAAATAGAATATATTATATTTTTTTTTAAATATGGATAGTCGATTAAAGTAAATCAATCTGGACCGTTCATGGATTAGTTACTATGCATTCCATTTTCTTATAAATAGAAGCTCATTCCTTCATTATTTTCTTACGAATTCATTGAAACTCTAGAGAGAGAAATTATAGAGAGAGCTATAGAGAAAATTATAGAAAGAAGAAGAGTATACTGCTACTTCACTACTTCTATATTCATTCTTTTACTAGTAAGGGATATTATTTGTTGTACACTAAGTGGTGTTATTCTTTCTTCTTGAAGAGAACTTCATTATTCCATTCATTATTATTACGTTGGAATAACTTTGTAAAAGTGGCGTACTTATACATAACTTTTGTACGCCAGGCGTACCTATATACTTGGTGAAATCCTTATGTTATTCCATTGCTTATTATTCTGTTGGAATAACTCAGTATAAATGGTTTACCCTATACTTGGTGACATTCTTCTATTATTCTCATTGGAACATCCTCATGCATGTGTTTTTTACACGGACACAGTTCCGCTTTTATTATTCTGTTGGAACATCCATACATGTGTTTTACACCGACCGGTTCCGCCTTCTTTATCATTCTGTTGGAATATCCTATCTGTGTGTTTTACACCGGATCAGTTCCATCTTTATTATTCTCGCTGGAACATCCTGTTGGTTGTGAATTTCACCGACCGGTTCCGTTATTATTATTATTACATTGGAATAACTTTGTCATCATGAAATCTGCATGCATGGTGATTTCTTTTGTTATTCCATTCTTTATTATACCCAGTTGGTTAAAACTTTGACTTCTATACTCCATGAAATTAGTAGAATATCCTTGATATTTGCGTTTCATCCAGTATCTTTTCATGGAAATATTCTTCTGATCATTATTGAATTTTACTCTACGAAACAGTATCATGTTGACAATTTGGACGTTAATAATTCATGGATTAAATAATTCTTGAACTTGTTTTATTGAATTACTATGTCATTGTCATCATCCTCATGTTATATTATGTTATCTTTGACTTACGTGCATAGATGAACTTAGTATGATTATGACCATGGATCATTCGGTATAATCATGACTTGATATAAATGATGTGACAAAAGTCCTCAGTGGCACATGTAATGCACGATGATGGATAGTTTTTGGTATGATTATGACCGGGGTGATTCGGTATAGTCATGACCATTGATAATTTGATGAAAATCCTTGGCCGTGATGCGAGGGATGATTAGATGTGGTGGTTTATTATTAAAATCGAGTCTCAAATGATAAAAATTGATGAAAACCTTTTAAAACCTAAAAGATAGTAGACTTTATTCTCTACTTGACTCTTTTAATGGATTGCTTATTCCGCTGCAGTTAAACTGGTTGTCTATTGTATTTTATCAGTTTAACACTGTTGAAGGCTAATGATAATTTATTCTGCATTATCTTAGTCATAATATTTCTTACTGGGCTAGTTGAGCTCACCCTTTTCTTTCACTGTTCTCTTCAGGAAATGAGAACATAGCTGGGACGAGTCGGGGAACGAAGTAATGGTCCAGAGGATAGCATTAGTAGTCCTCACTATTCTGTGAAATAGTGTGATAATAGTTGTAATGAGGACTCCTTTTGAGTTTGTATAATATCTAGTAGACAATATTTGTATTCAAACTCACAGTTTTTATCGTATTGTATACCACACGCTTATATTAGTAAGTTGTATTTGAATTTATGTACCATGTAAGTGGCGACCCAAGATGGGTGACGTATACCTAATTTTGGGGGCGTCACAGTTGGTATCAGAGCTTAGGGATATGATCCCTGGCTAAGATGTGAGAATAGTACTAGGAGGGAGAGACGGGAATTCTTCTTTGCTAGTATGACCTACCTAAATTTATTTGGTATTTAATTGGTCGGTCGAGTATAGGGATAATATGTGATATGTTAATTAACCCTTATTTTGTGGCGGTATTTGAAAATGGCATCCGAGAATGTTGAGAATAGCAATGGAGCACGGGAGACTGTTGATTCTCCACAGATCAATAATCAGGACAATGTACAATAGGATGGCGATAATCCTCCTGTAAACAACAACACTGATCAATTGACTAACGACGGTACGTTTAAGAGGTTTTTAGAATTCATGCAACATCGGTAAACTCGACTCACCCAAAACGTGGGTGGAAACACGGAAAACTCTCGGTGGTCACCGCAAAAACATTCAAGGAGCCGGGACCACCGGAGTTTAAGGGAGAGCCAAAACCACTTCGGCGGAAGCATGGATAAAGCAGATTACCAAGATATTTGATGTCTTGGGATGCTCCGAGAGCAAAAGGTTCCTTTGCACGCCTTTATGTTCATGCGGAGGAGGCGGATTCTTGGTGGGAATCGGTAAAAGCGTACTCAACTCGCTATCTTGAAGATATCTTGGGAGAAGTTCCAGAGTCGTTCAACGACAAATACTTTCCTGAAAGTATTCACCACATGAAGGAGGTGGAGTTTATCAAGTTGGAACAAAACAATATGGCCAGTGTCGCAATACGAGGCCAAGTTTGCGGAGTTATCACGGTTTGCGTCCCACTTGGTAGATAATGAAGAGAGAATGGCGCGAATGTTTTTAAGAGGTTTGAAGCGGAGATACGTCAACATCTTATTTCTCATAAACTGTGTTTTTATTCAGATGTTGTAAATAGGGCTCAATTAGTGGAGCGCGATAACGAGTCAACCCAACTAAAAGAAAGTAGCCGGCAAATTATAATACCAGCGAGAGTAGTCATCGAAGCAGTGACAACAAGCATGGAGGGAATCAACGGGCGGATATGGTAACCACTTGGTGGTAATCGAGGCCAAAACAATAAGAATGGACATTTCAAGAAAAGGAGATTCAACAATGATGGAAAGACGTCGGACCAAAGACTTTGTTGTTAAGGAAGGAGAAGGACCACCTATTATATGCTTCAAATGCGGAGGAAAGGGACACATCGGTCAGAACTACATACATGCATTCAAAGCATGTTATAATTGTGGAAGAGAAGGTCACTTAGCTCGATTTTATCGTTTCATCAAGACAAATTCAACTAGGATGGAGGCACCAAAGGTCATCCCGCACAAACCAAAGCCAGATAGTTTAAGAGAGCGTTTTTTTTCTCGTGACGAGGAACCCGAATAAGATTATCACGGGTAAGTAATCATTAGCTCTTGCAAGTCTATACCGTGTTGAGATACCGATTCTACCCACTCTTTTATTTCACCTAGTTATGTTCAACGTTTAAATTTGACTCTAGGAAAAGTTAGACTTTGACTTATTGGTTGAAACTTAGTTAGTAGGAGCCTTACGTTCTGCTACTACTTTTAAATCTTGTTTGATTCAAATAAACACTTTCACGTTACTGTCGATCTTATCTTTTGAAAATACTTGCCTTTGATGTGATTTTAGGAATCAATTGGTTAACTACTCATCATGCTTTTCGTAAGGTTGTTAGCTTTTATATTCATAACCAACTTTGTTATCTGAATTCAAAGTATCCAAACCCTAAAGTTAATCATTTTGTTATATCAAGCCATAAGTAAAGAGCCCCGATTCTTTTCGTTGTTAACTTTCTTGTGTGGAATGCACCGCCGGACTTTACGTAGGCGACGTCGTGATTTGAAGATGGCAAGTTGATAGGTATCATTGTGAGGTGCCATCCAGTTAAGGGATAGAAGTCACGGTTGGTATTAATGTGACGTCTTATCCAAGTCTTGGACGAGAGTCACAGATTTTGAATGATATTTCTATTATTAATAAATTTCTGGCGTATTCTTGAAGACTTCTTAGCCTACTTAGAGCGTGAAATCAATTTCAGTATTGACCCCAATATAAAACCCATTTCTTAAACCCTCAAATATTTCTTCAACTAAAATGAATGCAGTTTACGTGGTTTATGATGAAAGTCATAATAAAAGCATAGGACTGATGAAAATCATGGGTATATGAAGTATTAGTAAGTTTTATGATGAGTTATGTTGGTTAGTATGTGAAAACATGAAAGTTTCTTAGAAATCACAAAGAGTTGAAAATCGATTTTTGTGAAAAAAAGCGTAACATAAAATTCAATTGACCATATCTCTTATTATATTTTGAATTTTTGAATGTGGTCAAGTCCTAGAGTTAGATCTACGAGTTACCTACCTAATCCAAGTGGAATTACTAGAAAAGGTGTTGTAGATTTTTGTGTGGACTGATTTTAGCAAAGGAGGCCAAAGCTGTAAATTTAAAAAATGCTACTGCCCAGAAACTTTAAGGGACTGTTTCGGCCACTTAAATTATGAGAAAAATTCTGGGTTTTTGGGACATGAAAGTATATGGTATAAAGTACCTCCTGTCCAAAAATGAGCTCATTCTGACTTAAAATGAGCAAGTTATGACTATTTCAATATTTAGGTTTTTCCGATTTAAAAACGCTATAACCGAGAGTTCTATAACTCAGATGACCATGAAATTTAAACTAGAAGCTCACGTTAACATGTGTAAGGTCCTGCCAAGATTTGAGAATTTTTGGAGTTAAAATTGAGGTAGCTAATTTCTTAAGGAATTAATTAGAAATTGATTTTTGAAAAATAGTAAATGAATTTTAAAAATTCCGAGAAAATATATTTTCATTATGAGACTATATTATGCTAAATCCCAGAAAAGAAATATTTTTGGGACTGATTTGGTATTTTTCATGAAAATAGTTTAATTCTGAACATATGAGTTAAATATGTTATGTGAAGTAACAAAGTTGAAAATATGATTTTATAGCTAGAGAATCCTATATAGAGTATATGCATATTTTTTGATGAGGGATTTGATAATTGGTGATGATATTTTATGAGTATGGCATTTTGAATGATTAAATGTATTATATGGTAAAGCGTAAACAATTAAGATAAATTATTTATAAATTTAAGAAGTGATTAAAATATTGTTATAATATTAATGATATTAGATTATGAGATTATTAAGTGATTGAAAACATGGGGATATTCTTGAATCCTTGGATAAATTATATTATAAATGTTTAATATTTATCCTTTATCTCATTTGATTGATTCTTTATATCATTATCCTCATGCTTATATTATGTTGAAAGTCATCTGTGGCACATGGTATAGATGGACTTGGTATGATTATGACCGAGGATTGTTGGGTATAATCATAACCGTAATTGAAAACACAATTATCTTTGGCCATAGTGCATGGATAATTTGTGGTCGTGATACTAATGAATACACAATTATCTTTGGTAGTAGTGTGCATGGATAATTTGTGGTCGTGATACTAATGAATACACAATTATCTTTGGTAGTAGTGCATGGATAATTTGTGGTCGTGATACTAATGAATACACAATTATCTTTGGTAGTAGTGCATGGATAATTTGTGGTCGTGATACTAATGAATACACAATTATCTTTGGTAGTAGTGCATGGATAATTTGTGGTCGTGATCTTAATGAATACACAATTATCTTTGGTAGTAGTGCATGGATAATTTGTGGTCGTGATACTAATGAATACACAATTATCTTCGGTAGTAGTGCATGGATAATTTGTGGTCGTGATCTTAATGAATACACGATTATCTTTGGTAGTAGTGCATGGATAATTTGTGGTCGTGATACTAATGAATACACGATTATCTTTGGCGAGAGTGCATGGATAATTTGTGGTCGTGATCTTAATGAATATCCTTGGCACGTAATGCGAGGATGATTCGATGATATGGATTAATTATTGAAATTTGAGTCTCAAAGAATGAAATATTAATTCATGGATGTGGTAAAAAGTCATCTTTAGGTAGTAGTGCATTGATAGACTTGGTATGATTATGACCACGGATTATTCGGTATAATCATGGTAATTAAAAACACGAATATCCTTAGCCATGAAGTGCATGGATAATTCATGGTTGTGATACTTATTAAGTCGAGTCTCGATATTATTGGTTTTACGATTGTATATCTTTGGCACAGTAGTGCAAAGATGAATTGTTAATGAATATCTTTGGTAGGATTGCAAAGATGAATTTAATGTTTTCAACGATAAAGGTATTCAAGGTATCCTCACCTCTTTATCATACCAGTGCGTACCACTAATTTCGAGGGCGAAATTCCATAAAGAGGGAGATTGTGAGACCCCAGATTTTATCAATAAAGATTTAAATTTTGTTGAAATAATTTTTTAATATTATGGTGTGAATTTAAGATAATATTATAGTTGTGGGTAGTATTTATAAATTTTGCAAAGTATGCAAGTGGTTATATTATATTCAATTGGTCGGGGAATATTCGGTTTAGCAGGGGAATATTAATATACAACTACTCAATCATTGGTGGACCCCTGGCGAAATTATTGTCGGATTGAGAAAACGACAAAAATATTTTATTGAAATAACAAATGAAGTTTTACTGTGGTTCTTGTTGAACTACTTCGGTAGTAAAAGTAATACGATGTCATTATGTGGTTGCATAGTAGCACACGGTATTGATTATTGATGCTTATGTGAGAAGTCACTCGGTTTGATTCCATTATTGTCGATTAATAATATGAATTATTATAATGATAATGACGTTTTGTTTTATTCATATTATTAACGTAATAAAACAAAAAACATCTTTATATAAAATAGAATACTTTATTAAAGTTATTACTATAAATAGAATATATTATATTTTATTATGCATAGTGTTGCATAGTGTTTTGCATAGTGTTTTGCATAGTATTGCATAGTGTTTGCATAGTAAAATGTTTTTATATAAATAGAATATATTATATTTTTCTTTAAATATGGACCGTCAGATTAAAGTAAATCAATCTGGACCGTTCATGGATTAGTTACTATGCATTCCATTTTCCTATAAATAGAAGCTCATTCCTTCATTATTTTCTAATAATTCATTGAAACTCTAGAGAGAGAATTATAGAGAGAAGCTATAGAGAAAATTATAGAAAGAAGAAGAGTATTCTGCTACTTCACTACTTCTATATTCAGGTTCTTTTTACGGTAAGGGATATTATTTGTTGTACCTCGTAAGGGGTATTATTCTTCTTCTTGAAGAGAACTTACATTTATTCCATTCATTATTATTACATTGGAATAACTTTGTAAAAGTGGCGTACTTACTATACATAACTTTGTATCTGTGGCATACCCTATACTTGGTGAAATCCTTATGTTATTCCATTGCTTATTATTACATTGGAATAACTTTTGTATCGTGGTTTTACCCTATACTTGGTGACATTCTTCTATTATTACATTGGAACATCACATGCATGTGTTTTACAGGACACAGTTCCGCGTTTTATTATTCTGTTGGAACATCACATGCGTGTGTTTTACAGGACTGGTTCCGCTTTTATCATTACATTGGAATATCCTATCGTGTGTTTTACAATCGGATCCGGTTCCATCTTTATTATTCTGTTGGAACATCCAGTCGGTGTGAATTTCACGACACAGTTCCGTTATTATTATTACATTGGAATAACTTTTACATCTGCAATCACCGCATGCATGGTGATTTCTTTTGTTATTCCATTCTTTATTATACCCAGTTGGTTAAAACTTTGACTTCTATACTCCATGAAATTAGTAGAATATCCTTGATATTTACGTTTCATCCAGTATCTTTTCATGAAAATATTCTTCTGATCATTATTGAATTTTACTCTACGAAACAGTATCATGTTGACAATTTGGACGTTAATAATTCATGGATTAAATAATTCTTGAACTTGTTTTATTGAATTACTATGTCATTGTCATCATCCTCATGTTATATTATGTTATCTTTGGCTTACGTGCATAGATGAACTTAGTATGATTATGACCAGGGATCATTCGGTATAATCATGACTTGATATAAATGATGTGACAAAAAGTCCTCGATGGCTTTTAATGCGATGATGGATAGTTTTTGGTATGATTATGACCGGGGTGATTCGGTATAGTCATGACCATTGATAATTTGATGAAAATCCTTGGCCAGTGAGTACGGGGATGATTAGATGTGGTGGTTTATTATTAAATGAGTCTCGGTGATAAAAATTGATGAAAACCTTTTAAAACCTAAAAGATAGTAGACTTTATTCTCTACTGACTCTTTTAATGGATTGTTTATTCCATTGCAGATTAAACTGGTTGTCTATTGTATTTTATCGGTTTAACACTTTGTTGAAGGCTAATGATAATTTATTACGCATTATCTTAGTCATAATATTTCTTCTTGGGCTAGTTGAGCTCACCCTTTCTTTCACCGTTCTCTTCGAAATGAGAACATAAATTTGACGACAGTCGAGAACGCAAGTAATGGTCGAGAGGATAGCATTAGTAGTCTTCACTATTCGTGAAATAGTTTGATAATAGTTGTAATGAGGACTCCTTTTGAGTTTGTATAATATCTAGTAGACAATATTTGTATTCAAACTCACGCTTTTATGTCGTATTGCATACCTACGCAGTTATATTAGTAAGTTGTATTTGAATTTATGTACCATGTAAGTGGCGACCCAAGATGGGTGACGTATACCTAATTTTTGGGGCGTCACAAGTAATTGAATGTGAATCAATAGTACACACATGTGAACAAATAGTTATAATCATGTGAATCAATAGCAATTAATTGCTTATTTATCTGGTTAAATACCTGATTGGTCAATATAACCTCCAGACATCAATTATTATCGAAATAAATGTCAATTTTCACTAACACTAATAATTCCAACACAATGGAACTATCAATTTCATCTTTAATCAACACGAACTTATTCATCATTAATATTATAATTCACAGTATTTAACAACCAGGTCGTTCCTAGGAAAGAGGGGGCTTTTTGATAAGGATTTCTCCTTATTGGCGCGCAATTAGGTGACCAAACCTCTCATTGACAGGCCTTCTAGACATTGTCAATATTGCAAATAATAATATGAATAACTTTATCGTCTCAATTATTGATTTAATAATATAAAATATTATGACAATAATTGAATAAAATTGAGTGACTTCTCACGTAAGCATCAATAATCAATACCGTGTGCTACTATACAACCACGCGTATTACTGTACTTTTATCACCGATTATTTTATGACAACTTGCTTATTTTGAAAAAATTTCAAATATCACCCTTAACTTTAACCTTTTATCAATTTAACCATTTACTAAATAGAATAATTATAAGAAAATTGAATACTTTCATTTCATAAAATTCGGGGTCTTACAGATTACATATTTGATTATATTACCAGTGATTTGATATTATTTGTTGGTTCGTATTTGCTACTTCTAAATTGTGTCTGATACATTGTTTGAAAGGTGTAGTTGGTAACTAAACATGCATAGAAGGGTAACCATTTTATTTTTTGGTAGTAACTAGATAGTTACAAGCTTGTATCAGGACATATATCAAGTGTTAAATGTACATATGAGAGTATACATGAGTTGCCTAAACTGGGTTTGATATCTGAGTTGTTTCTGCTTTGGCTACCATTAAAACTCGCTAAGTTACTTTCGTATAATTATTTGGTTACTTTCTTATTATGTTTTGAGTTCTTTATTATCTTATGGTTTGCTATTATTATTGTGCCCTCAATGTGGGATTTAGGTTACTTTTATTTTTATTACGGTTAATATGTAATTGTTTAGTATACATGGATTGCCTAAACTGGGTTTCATTACATGATGTTTCTGTTTTGGTTACCATTAAAACATGTTTTTGTTACCATTAAAACATGTTCTGGTTACTATCATATAATTATGTGGTTACTGTTTTATTATGTTACATTATGGTTAATGTTATTAGTAACCCGATAGTTACAAGCTTGTATCAGGACAAACATCAAGTGTTAAATGTACATGTGAGAGTGTTCTATTTATATAGTTGGTGTATACTTATAAATTACATACTCATAAAAATTATCTGGAAATTATATAATTGGTATTTAAATCTGCATATAGAGGTAACCATTTTATTTTTTATGGGTAACCAAATTTATATAAAATTGGTTCAGAACAGTATCCATCAGCTATTTCAGTTAAAATGTTAGGTTGGTATCCAAACCTACATATATGGTAACCATTTTTATTTTTATTAGTAACTAGATAATTATAAGTTTGTATCAAGACTGTTATAAAGTGTTAAATGTATATGTTTGTTTTTATTTATACCATGTCATCATGATGGAATAAGAAACTCCAATTAAGAGTTCCCATTTATATATATGATGGTCACTTATAGATCTCATATTAAAATAAAAATAGTTTGAGAGGTGCGGTTGGTATCCTAACCTGCATATAAGGGTAACCATTTTAGTTGTTGTTAGTAATCAAATAATTAAAAACTTATATTAGAACAGTTATCAAGTGCTTAATGTATATGTAAGGGAGGGTTCCCATTTATCTAGCTGATGGATACTTTTGAATTACATAATTATAAAAGTTATTTAGAAATGGTCCAGTTGGTAATTAAATATGAATATAGATGTAACCATTTTATTTTAGATGGGTAACAAAATTTACATAAAAATATTTCAAAACAGTTACCAATTGTTCAATGTATATGTTTACTTTATATTGACAACTCATGATAGAATCAAAAATAAAAATATTAATCAATAACAATTTTAGTTACTGTACACCATCAAAAATGTTACCAACCATGTGGTTAATGATTACTAACAGTAAACAATTATATATTCATGTATTTACACTATTTTTGTTTATGTTTCGTTGAAGTAAAGCACAACTGGAATCATCTCCATTGTCTAACAACTGAATAAACATTGTAAAGTAACCAAATCAATATTAGACAGTAACCAAACTGCATAATCTTAGTAACCACAACATAAACCACATTTTTTCATGTAATTTTGAAGGCCTAAATGATGGAATTTGACTAAAAAACATGCAGTTCACAAGCAAAGCTTGTGACTTTTGATCATTGGCCCGTTTTCAATGAAATTAGGCTCCGAAAAAGTCAAAATTCGACACTTCAAACTTGACAGAAATTACCAAATTGCCACTGGATCAAATCTTTCCATAATCTATCTGTGAGACCCCATATTTTATCAATAAAGATTTAAATTTTGTAGAAATAATTTTTAATATTATGGTGTGAATTTGAGATAATATTATAGTTGTGGGTAGTATTTATAAATTTTGCAAAAGTATCTGAGTGGTTATATTATATTCGATTGGTGGGAATATTCGATTTAGCGAGGAATATTAAATACAACGGCTCAATCATTGGTGGACCCCTAGCAGTAATTATTGTCGGATTGAAAAACGACAAAAATATTTTATTGAAATAACGACGGAAGTTTTACTGGTTAATCTTGTTGAACTACTCAATAGTAAAAAAATACGATGTACGTGTGGTTGCGTAGTAACACACGGTATTGATTATTGATGCTTATGTGAGAAGTCACTCGGTTTGATTCCATTATTGTCGATTAATAATATGAATTATTATAGCGATAATGACGTTTTGTTTTATTCAGTATTATTAACGTAATAAAAGCGAAACATCTTTTATATAAAACAAAATACTTTATTAAAGTTATTACATAAATAGAATATATTATATTTTATTATGCATAGTGTTGCGTAGTGTTTTGCATAGTAGTGTTGCATAGTGTTTGCATAGTAAAATGTTTTTATATAAATAGAATATATGATATTTTATTTAAAAGATTTTGCTTTAAATATGGATAGTCAGTTAAAGTAAATTAATGCAGACCAGTTCATGGATTAATTCTTATGCATTCCATTTTCCTATAAATAGAAGCTCATTCCTTCATTATTTTCTTACGAATTCAATTGAAACTCTAGAGAGAAATTATAGAGAGAAGCTATAGAGAAAAATCTATAGAGAGAAAGAAGAAGAGTATTCGCTACTTCACTTTGCGATATTCATTCTTCTAAGGTAGGGAATATTATTTTTTGTACCTGTAAGGGGGTTTATTCTTTTGTATTCATGAAGAGAACTTACATTGTTATTCCATTGTTTATTATTATGTTGGAATAACTTTTGTAAAAGTGGTATACCTATACATAACTTTGTATCTGTGAGACGTACCTATACTTGGTGAAATCCTTATATTATTCCATTCTTATTTATTACATTTGAATAACTTTGTATCTGTGAATCCCTATACTTGGTGATCTTCTTACATTATTCCATTCTTTATTATTACATTGGAATATCACATGCATGTGTTTTACACCGACACAGATCCATTGTTTATTATTCGCATTTATTATTACATTGGAATATCACATGCGTGTGTTTTACACCTTACTGTTCCATTGTTTATTATTCAAAGATTTATTATTACATTTGGATCATCCCATGGTGTGAATTTCACGACTGGTTCCGTTATTATTATTATTGTTGGAATAACTTTGTCTGTCTGCAATCTGCATGCATGGTGATTTCTTTTGTTATTCCATTCTTTATTATACCCGGTTGGTTAAAACTTTGACTTATACTCCATGAAATTAGTGGAATATCCTTGATATTTGCGCTTCATCCAGTATCTTTTCATGGAAATATTCTTCTGATCATTCTTGAATTTTACTCTACAAAACAGTATCTTGTTGACAATTTGGACGTTAATAATTCCTAGATAAATTAATTCTTGAACTTGTTTTATTGAATTATTATGTCATTGTCATCATCCTCATGTTATATTATGTTATCTTTGGCTTACGTGCATAGATGAACTTAGTATGATTATGACCAGGGATCATTCGGTATAATCATGGCTTGTTATAAATGATGTGATAAAAGTCCTCAGTGGCACAAATGCGATTGATGGATAGTTTTTGGTATGATTATGACCGGGGGTGATTCGGTATAGTCATGACCATTGATAATTTGATGAAAATCCTTGGCCGTGTGAATGCAGGGGATGATTAGATGTGGTGGTTTATTTATTAAGCTGAGTCTCGATGATAAAAAATTGATGAAAACCTTTTAAAACCTAAAAGACAGTAGACTTTATTTTCTACTTGACTCTTTTAATGGATTGCATATTCCTTGCAGTTAAACTGGTTGTCTATTGTATTTTATCAGTTTAACACTGTTGAAGGCTAATGATAATTTATTCGCATTATCTTAGTCGTAATATTTCTTCTTGAGCTAGTTGAGCTCACCTTTTTCTTTCACCGTTTCTTCTTGAAATGAGAACATACCGAGACTTGAGTCGAGGAAGCGGAGTAATGGTCCGGAGGATAGCAATAGTAGTCCTCACTATTACGTGAAATAGTGTGATAATAGTTGTAATGAGGACTCCTTTTGAGTTTGTATAATATCTAGTAGACAATATTCCTATTAGAACTCTCGGTTTATGTATTGTATCGTAATTTACACACAGATGTATAATTAAGTTTGTATTTGAATTTATGTACCATGTAAGTGGCGACCCAAGATGGGTGGCGTATACCTAATTTTGGGGCGTCACGGTTGGTATCGAGCTTAGGGATATGATCCACAGCTAAGATGTGAGAATAATACTAGGAGGGAGGCACGGGAATACCTTGGCTAGTATGACCTACCTAAGTTTATTTGGTATTTGATTGGTCGGTCGAGTATAGTGATAATATGTTGCGGTCAATTAACCCTTATTTTGTGGCGGTGTTTGAAAATGGCATCCGAGAATGTTGAGAATAGCAATGGAGCACAGGAGACTGTTGATTCTCCACAGATCAATAATCAGGACAATGTGCAACAGGATGGCGATAATCCTCCTGTAAACAACAACACCGATCAATTGATTGAGCGACGACATGCGTTTAAAGGTTTTAGAATTCATGCAACATCGGTGCGAAAGCGACTCACATCCAAAAACGTGGGTGGAAACACGAAAAACTCTCGGGCGGTCACCGCTAAACAATTCAAGGAGCTGGGACCACCGGAGTTTAAGGGAGAGCCAAAACCACTTCTGGCGGAAGCATGGATAAAGCAGATTACCAAGATATTTGATGTCTTGGGATGCTCCGAGGAGCAAAGGTTCCTTTTGCCGCCTTTATATTCTTGCGGAGGAGGCGATTCTTGGTGGGAATCGGTAAAAACGTACTCGACTCCTTCATCTTGAAGATATCTTGGGAGAAGTTCGAGGGAGGCATTCAACGACAAATACTTTTACGAAAGTATTAGCCACATGAAGGAGGTGGAGTTTATCAAGTTGGAACAAAACAATATGGCCGTGTAGCCGCGATACGAGGCAAAATTTGCGGAGTTATCACGGTTTGCATCCCACTTGGTGGATAATGAAGAGAAATGGCGCGAATGTTTTTAAGAGGTTTGAAGCCGGAGATACGTCAACATCTTATTTCTCATAAACCGTGTTTTTATTCGGATGTTGTAAATAGGGCTCGATTAGTGGAGCGATAACGAGTCAACGCATATGACTAAAAGAAGCGGTAAGCAAAATTATAATACCGGCGAGAGTAGTCATCGAAGCGGTGACAACAAGCGTGGAGGAATCAACGGGCGAGATATGGTAACCACTTCGGTGGGTAATCAGGGCCAAAATAATAAGAATGGACATTTCAAGAAAAGGAGATTCAACAATGATGGAAAGACGTCGGCCCAAAGACTTGTTGTTAAGGAAGGAGAAGGACCACCTATTATATGCTTCAAATGCGGAGGAGGGACACATCGATCCGAATCTGCGCCATGCCGTCAAAAGCATGTTATAATTGTGGAAGAGAAGGTCACTTAGCTCGATTTTGTCGTTCTAGAAAGACAAATTCAACTAGGATGGAGGCACCAAAGGTCGTCCTTGACAAACCAATGCTTAGGTAGTTTAAGAGAGCGTTTTTTTTCTCGTGACGAGGAACTGAATAAAATTATCACGGGTAAGTTAATCATAAGCTCTTTGCAAAGTCTATACCGTGTTAGATACCGATTCTACCCACTCTTTTATTTCACCTAGTTGTGTTCAACGTTTAAATTTGACTCAAGAAGAAGTTAAACTTTGACTTATTGGTTGAAACTTCGTTAGTAGGAGCCTTAATTCACGAATTCTTATTTTTAAATCTTGTTTGATTCAAATAAACATTTTCACGTTACCTGTCGATCTTATATTTTTGAAAATATTTGCCTTTGATGTGATTTTCGGAATCAATTGGTTAGCTACTCATCATGCTTTTCGTAAGGTTGTTAGCTTTTATATTTATAACAACCCTGTTACACGAATTCAAAGTAACCAAACCCTAAAGTTAATCATTGTCATATCAAGCCATAAGTAAAGAGCCCCGAACCTTTCGTTGATTGACTTCCTTGTGTGGAATGCACCGAAGCCAGACTTTCTGTAGGCAACATCGTGAATGAAGATGGCAAGTTTATAGGTATCATTGTGAGGTGCTATCTAGGTTAAGGGATAGAAGTCACAGTTGGTATCAATGTGATGTACTATCCAAGTCTTGGATGAGAGTCACAGTTTTGAATGATATTTCTATTATTAATAAATTTCCTGGCGTATTCTTGAAGACTTCTTAGCCTACTTAGAGCGTGAAATCGAATTTTGTATTGACCCCAGTACAAAAACCCATTTCTTAAACCCTCAAATATTTCTTCAACTAAAAGGATCTGTTTACGTGGATTATGATGAAAGTCATAATAAAAGCATTGGACTAATGAAAATCATGGGTATACGTGGTATTAGTAAGTGTTATAATGAGTTATGTTGGTTAGTATGTGAAAACATGAAAGTTTCTTAGAAATCACAAAGAGTTGAAAATCGATTTTGGTGAAAAGCGTAACATGAAATTCAATTGACCATATCTCCTATTATATTTTGAATTTTTGAATGTGGTCAAGTCCTAGAGTTAGATCTATGAGTTACCTAACTAATCCAAGTGGAATTACTGGAAAAGGTGTTGTAGATTTTTGTGTGGACTGATTTTAGCAAAGGAGTGCAAAGCTGCAAAAAGCCAAAAAATTACTGCTGCCATGATTTTAGAGGGCTGTTTCAGCCACTTAAATTATGAGAAAAATTCTGGCCTTTTGGGACATGAAATTATATGGTATAAAGTACCTCCTGTCCAAAAATGAGCTCATTCGACTTAAAATGAGCAAGTTATGACTATTTTAATATTTAGGTTTTTTCGATGAAAACTATAACCGGAGTTCTATAACTCAGATGACTATGAAATTTAAACTGGAGGCTCACATTAACATGTGTAAGGTCCTGCCAAGATTTGGGAATTTTGGAGTTAAACTTGAGGTAGCTAATTTCTTAAGGAATTAATTAGAAATTGATTTTTGAAAAATAGTAAATGAATTTTAAAAATTCCAAGAAAATATATTTTCATTATGAGACTATATTATGCTAAATCCCAGAAAAGAAATATTTTTGGGACTGATTTGGTATTGTTCATGAAAATAGTTTAATTCTGAACATATGAGTTAAATATGTTATGTGAAGTAACAAAGTTGAAAATAGGATTTTATGGCTAGAAATCCTATATAGAGTATATGCATATTTTTTTGATGAGGATTTGATCATTGGTGATGATATCTTATGAGTATGGCATTTTGAATGATTAAATGCATAATATAGGTAAAGCGTAAACAATTGAAATAAATTGTTTATAAATTTAAGATGTGATTAAAATATTGTTATAATATTAATGATATTAGATTATAAGATTATTAAGTGATTGATAACATGGGGATATTCTTGAATCTGGATAAATTATATTATAAATGTTTAATATTTATCATTTATCTCATTTGATTGATTCTTTATATCATTGACATGATCCTCATGCTCATATTATGTTGAAAGTCATACATGGCTCCGTGCGTAGATGGACTTGGTATGATTATGACCGAGGATTGTTGGGGTATAATCATAACCGTAATTGAAAACACGATTATCTTTGGTAGTAGTGCATGGATAATTTGTGGTCGTGATACTAATGAATACACGATTATCTTTGGTAGTAGTGCATGGATAATTTGTGGTCGTGATACTAATGAATACACGATTATCTTTGGTAGTAGTGCATGGATAATTAAATGGTCGTGATAATCTTAATGAATACACGATTATCTTTGGTAGTAGTGCATGGATAATTTATTGGTCGTGATACTTAATGAATACACGATTATCTTTGGTAGTAGTGCATGGATAATTTGTGGTCGTGATATCTAATGAATACCACGATTATCTTTGGTAGTAGTGCATGGATAATTCGTGGTCGTGATACTAATGAATACACGATTATCTTTGGTAGTAGTGCATGGATAATTAAGTGGTCGTGATACTAATGAATATCCTTGGCACGTAGGCGGGGATGATTCGATGATATGGATTAATTATTGAAATTTGAGTCTCGTGATGAAATATTAATTCATGGATGTGGTAAAAAGTCATCTTTGGTAGTAGTGCATTGATAGACTTGGTATGATTATGACCACGAATTATTCGGTATAATCATGGCCAGTAAACACGAATATCCTTGCCGATGGTGCATGGATAATTCGTGGTTGTGATACTATTAAGTGCGTCTCGGCATTATTGGTTTTACGATTGTATATCTTTAAATTTTTGTAGTGCAAAGATGAATTGTTAATAAATATCTTTGGCACATAGTGCAAAGATGAATTGTTAATGAATATCTTTGGTAGGATTGCAAAGATGAATTTAATGTTTTCAACGATAAAGGTATTCAAGGTATCCTCACCTCTTTATCATACCGAATACGTACCCTAATTTCGAGGGCTTAAATTCCATAAGGAGGAGATTGTGAGACCCCATATTTTATCAATAAAGATTTAAATTTTGTCGAAATAATTTTTAATATTATGGTGTGAATTTGAGATAATATTATAGTTGTGGGTAGTATTTATAAATTTTGCAAAGTATGCAAGTGGTTATATTATATTAGATTGGTGGGGAATATTCGATTTAGCGGGGAATATTAAATACAACTACTCAATCATTGGTGGACCCTAGCGAAATTATTGTCGGATTGAGAAAAGCGACAAAATATTTTATTGAAATAACGACGGAAGTTTTACTGGTTGATCTTGTTGAACTACTCGATAGTAAAAGTACGCGATGTCGTGTGGTTGCATAGTAAGCACTACCAGTATTGATTATTGATCTTTATGTGAAAGTCACTCGGTTTGATTCCATTATTGTCGATTAATAATATGAATTATTATAGCGATAATGACGTTTTGTTTTATTAAGTATTATTAACGTAATAAAATGCGAAACATCTTTTATATAAAATGAATACTTTATTAAAGTTATTACATAAATAGAATATATTATATTTTATTATGCATAGTGTTGCATAGTGTTTTGCATTGTGTTGCATAGTGTTTTGCATAGTAAAATGTTTTTATATAAATAGAATATATGATATTTTATTTAAAAGATTTTGCTTTAAATATGGACCGTCGAGATTAAAGTAAATCAATCTGGATAGTTCATGGATTAATTCTTATGCATTCCATTTTCCTATAAATAGAAGCTCATTCCTTCATTATTTTCTTACGAATTCATTTGAAACTCTGAGAGAGAAAATTATAGAGAGAAGCTAGAGAGAAAATCTATAGAGAGAAAGAAGAAGAGTATTCGCTACTTCACTTTGCCATATTCAGTTCTTCTAAGGTAGGGAATATTATTTTTTGTACTGTAAGGGGTGTTATTCTTTTGTATTCATGAAGAGAACTTACATTGTTATTCCATTGTTTATTATTACATTGGAATAACTTTTAAAAAAGTGGTATACCCTATACATAACCTATATATCTTGGCATACCTATACTTGGTGAAATCCTTATATTATTCCATTCTTATTTATTACATTGGAATAACTTTTGTATCTGTGAATCCCTATACTTGGTGATCTTCTTCATTATTCCATTCTTTATTATTACATTGGAATATCACATGCATGTGTTTTACACCGGACTGGTTCCATTGTTTATTATTCCGCATTTATTATTACATTTGGAATATCACATGCGTGTGTTTTACACCTTACACAGTTCCATTGTTTATTATTCACATTTATTATTACATTGGATCATCACATTGGTGTGAATTTCACGACTTTGGTTCCGTTATTATTATTACATTGGAATAACTTTTGTCTGTCACAAGTACCGCATGCATGGTGATTTCTTTTGTTATTCCATTCTTTATTATACCCAAATAGTTAAAACTTTGACTTATACTCCATGAAATTAGTGGAATATCCTTGATATTTGTGCTTCATCCAATATCTTTTCATGGAAATATTCTTCCGATCATTCTTGAATTTTACTCTACAAAGATTCTTTGTTGACAATTTGGGCGTTAATAATTCCTAGATAAATTAATTCTTGAACTTGTTTTATTGAATTATTATGTCATTGTCATCATCCTCATGTTATATTATGTTATCTTTGGCTTACGTGCATAGATGAACTTAGTATGATTATGACGAGGATCATTCGGTATAATCATGGCTTGTTATAAATGATGTGATAAAAGTCCTCGATGGCACATAATGCGATGATGGATAGTTTTGGTATGATTATGACCGGGGGTGATTCGGTATAGTCATGACCATTGATAATTTGATGAAAATCCTTGGCCAGTGTAGTACGAGGATGATTAGATGTGGTGGTTTATTTATTAAAATTTGAGTCTCGGTGATAAAAAAATTGATGAAAACCTTTTAAAACCTAAAAGGCAAGTGAACTTTATTTTCTACTTGACTCTTTTAATGGATTGCATATTCCATTGCAGCTAAATTGGTTGTCTATTGTATTTTATCGGTTTAACATTTGTTGAAGGCTAATGATAATTTATTCGCATTATCTTAGTCGTAATATTTCTTCTTTGAGCTAGTTGAGCTCACCCTTTCTTTCACTTTATTCTCTTGAAAATGAGAACATAAATTGAGACGACGAGTCGGGGAGCGGAGTAATGGTCCAGAGGATAGCAATAGTAGTCCTCACTATTCTGTGAAATAGTGTGATAATAGTTGTAATGAGGACTCCTTTTGAGTTTGTATAATATCTAGTAGACAATATTCCTATTAGAACTCTCAGTTTATGTATTGTCGTAGGTTACACGACAGATGTATAATTAAGTTTGTATTTGAATTTATGTACCATGTAAGTGGCGACCCAAGATGGGTGACGTATACCTAATTTTGGGGGCGTCACACTATCAAATCTTTCCATAAACTGAATCAACTCTTTTCATAAACTGACACGCCTGCTCTTCAACCGCATCAGTTTGTTACCAACTAAAGACTAACAGTTGTATGAAGTTAACCAATGTAGTCAATAAGTAACCACCAATATAAAACAAACAAGTATAAAACACACTAATATTATACAGTAATCATAACAACATTATACAGTAACCAAATTTAGATTAGACAGGTACCAACATATATATATTTAGTAACCAGAACATAAACACATTTTTCATTGCATTTTACTGTAAAAAACAACTAGTATAATATGTTTGTTACCAACTAAAGACTAACAGTTGTATGAAGGTAACCAATGCAGCTAATAAGTAACCGTGAATATAAAAAAATTAAGTACAAGTGTACATTAATATTATTCAGCAATTAAATAAACATTATACAATAACCAATTAAATAGTATACAACAACCAATATATATAATCAGATTAAGAGTTGTATATATGAAGGTAACCAATGTAGTCAATAAGTAACCACCAATATAAAAGAAATAATTATAAAACACAATAACATTATACAGTAACCAAATAAACACCTTACAGTGTCTAAATACATATTAGACAGTAACCAAGATAATGTAATTAGTAACCAAGATTATAAAAAATATTTTTACATTCATTTTACAACCAAAACAATCAGTAATGACTTTGTTACAAATTAAAGACTAATAGATGTATAAAGGTAACTAATGTAGTTAATCAGTAACCATCAATATAAAAAAAATCAGTATAAAACACAGTAATATAATGCAGTAACCATGGTAATATTACACAGTAACCAAGTCAGCATTATATACTAACCAAATCCAAATTAGACAGTAACCAACATATATTTACTTAGTATCCATACATAAAACATATTTTTCCATTCATTTTACAGCAAAAACAAAAATATAAAACATCAATATAAAAATATCAATATGTACTTAAAGATTCAACATTTGCGGAAGGTAACCAATGTATCTAATAAGTAACCATCAATATAAAAAACATAAGTAGAATATACATTTAAAGTATACAGCAACCAAATAAATATTATACAGTAACCAAATCAATAATAAACAGTAACCAATTTATATGTACTTAGTAACTAGAATATTAAACATATTTTTACATGCATTTTGCAATTAAAACAGTCAGTATACTGTCTCTGGGATCAATTAAAGAGCGAAAAACTTAAGAAAGGTAACCAATATACGAGTATATAGTAACCACGGGGTAACTATATGCATATAAATTTTAAACTCAAATACCTCAGTATACAAATCTGTAACGAATAAATCAACAATCAACGATCAAAGTTGTTACAGAGGCTCGTTACTGATCTTGAAGTTGTTGTTGATCTTGAAGTTGCTGTAGATCTTGAAGTTGATGTTGATCTTGAAGTTGTTGTTGATCTTTTTTGATATTTTTCGATCTTAGAGTTGCACCGCCGTTGGAGAATTCGTCTTCTCAGAGTTGCATCGCCGTTGAAGTTGCTGTTGAAGTTGTTGTTTATCTTGAAGTTGCCTGTTTTCTTCATTAGCGTGAATTTAGGGCCGGTTAGATGGAAATATAAAAGTCAGAATCGATTTGTAGAGGAGTCAATGTTCAAAATAACTTTATGAACGTATTATTGTGTTGTATTATTTTTGTAATTATTTTGTGGATGTTTTGTTTTTGTAAATACTTTACAATTGTTGTATATTAGTGTTAAGGACCCAAATAAAAATAAGACAAATAACTGCTATTGGGCCTGTTTCATCATATCTAAACCTGGCAAACGGGCGGGCGGGGCCAAAACTGTGACGCCCCCAAAATAGGTCACTTCCATCCAACCCATTCTGAGTCACTAAATACATGGTACATAAATAACTACAACTCCATTATTATAACATATAAACTGTGAGTTTAAATACAGATATTGCCATCTAGACAATATCCACACGCAAATAAATCCCCATCATAATTATTGATACATTATTTTATAAAAATAGTGAGGACTACTAAACAACTCTCTCTAGAACCTTCATTCCATACCACACTAGTACTCGCTACATTCTTGCCTCACGAGAAGAAAAATGGAACAACAAGGAAAAGGGTGAGCTCAACTAGCCCAAGAAGGAATATTATGACTAAGATAATATACAACAAATTATCGTTAGTCTTCAACAGAAAAAATCTAATAGAATCTGATAGACAACAGGTTTTAAATCAATCTTCAGCGGAAATAATAATTCATTAGAAGAGTTAAGTAGAGAATGCAAACTACTATCTTCCATATATGAATTTAAAAGTTCATCGTCGATATTTTATGTAAGACCCCAACTTATTATTAATGAAATTTAATTTTCTCTATTTATTATTTTGAAATAGTAAGGGTTGGTGAAAATAAACTATATGCCAAATTGAAGAAATGCGAGTTCTGGCTTGAGGAAGTAGCATTCCTTGGGCACGTGGTGTCGAAACATGGAGTATCTGTTGATCCGGCCAAGATTGAAGCAATACAAAGTTAGAAGCAACCGAAGTCGGTGGTTGAAGTGCGTAGCTTTTGGGGCTTATTGGTTATTATCGGAGATTCGTGGAAGGGTTTTCTCGAATCGCTACTCCATTAACTCAAATTAACTTCGGAAGGATACAAAATTCGTTTGGAGTGAAGAATGCGAGAAGAGTTTCCAAGAGCTTAAGAGAGACTTATTTGGCACTGTTCTAACAATACCATCTGGTTCGGATGGATTTGTTATCTCTGATGATGCTTGAGCAAAGGGTTAGGATGTGTTCTCATGCAACGTGGGAAAGTCATAGCTTTATGCCTCGCGACAACTTAAAGAGTATGAGAGAATTATCCTACTCATGATCTAGAGTTAGCGTGATCGTTCCTAAAAAAATATGGAGGCACTATCTATATGGGGAGAAAGTGGAGATATATTCGGACCATAAAAGCCTTAAATATTTCTTCACTCAAAAAGAACTCAACATGCTGGCGGTGACGTTGGCTCGAGCTATTGAAAGACTATGACCACACTATTCATACCATCCCGAAAAAGGCGAGCGTGGTAGTGGCGCTTTGAGTAGAAGATCATATCTTGCGGAACGAGAGTGCGATGATGTCAAGTATACGCGTAGAGCCAACTTTAATAGAAAAAGTTAAGGTTGCTCGAGCCAGGCCCAATCTTAGGAGATGATCGTATGATGAAGAAGAAAAGTACAAGAAGGAGCTATTAGGAAGTGAGAATTGATGAAGAAGGAATACTTGAGTCCACTCTGACTTTGTGTTCCTAACGACTCGATTTGAAGTACAAGATTATGATGGAGGCACACAATACACCATTTGCAATCCATCCTGGAAGTACTAAAATGTATCGTGATTTTCGACATACATTTTGGTGGAACAATATGAAGAGAGATTGCAAAGTTTATCTCAATGTGTTTAACTTGTCAACGTGTAAAGGCGAGCATCTGGTACCTAAGGGTCCGTTGCAACCACTTGAGATTCGAAATGGAAGTGGGAACACATTACCATGGATTTAGATTACGGGTCTTCCTACGGTTTCTCAAGGCATCAATGCTATTTGGGTTATTGTTGATAGATTAACCAAGTCTGCTCATTTCTTGCCGACGTCACGGAGACTTATTCACTTGAACGTCTTGCTAGTATACGTGAATGAGATTGTGAGGTTGCATGGCATGCCAAGATCCATAGTTTCGGATCGTGACCCAAGATTCACTTCAAGATTTTGGGTTAGCTTGCAAAAAAACTATGAGCGCGGATTTGCGATTTAGTTCGGCATACCATCCCCAAACGGACGGACAATCGAAAGGACTATTCAAACTCTTGAAGATTTATTAAGACTACATGTCCTGACTTCAAGGCGGGTTGGGATAAGTATTTACCATTGGTGGAATTCTCCTACAACAACAGATTATCGAGCAAGTATAGGTGTGGCTCCATTTGAAGCATTATATGGGCGAAAGTGTCGCTCTCGATATGTTGGGATGAGGTGGGTGAAACAACATTGTTGGGACCCGAGTTGAGTACGTATGACTACGGAAAAGATCCAAATGATTCGACAACGTGTACAAAAAGCGGCACAAGATCGACAAAAGAGTTATCACGGATCTTCATCGAAAGGACGTGGAATTTAGTGTAGAGGATCATGTATTGTTGCGAGGGAGTTGCTCTATGGAAGGGAGTTACAAGATTTGGGAAGAGAGGAAAGCTCAATCCACGATTTATTGTTCCATTTCAAATTCTTGACCGAGTAGGAAATGTAGCCTATAGACTTCACGTTACCTCAAGTATGTCTCGTGTTCATAATGTGTTTCACATATCTCGTACTTAGTAAATATGTGAAAGACCCGAACCACGTTATAGAATTAGAACCCATTTAAATAGCCAGAAGACTTAACGTATGAGGAGGTACTGTCAAGATCTTGGATAGGAAGGAGCATGTCCCTACACGCATGAAAGGTCATACCACAAGTTAAAGTTTTGTGGAGGAATCATGCTTTATAAAGGAAATGACACAGGAATTGGAAATGGAAATGAAAGCGAGGTATCCTCACCTTTTGAAACACACCGTGAATGCGTCGTCAATTTCGAGGACGAAATTTCATAAGGAGGGAGGTTGTAAGACCCCAACTTATTATTAATGAAATTTAATTTTCTCTATTATTATTTTGAAATAGTAAGGGTTGGTGTGATTAATGTGGATAGTTAGGGGTAAAATACGCAAATATTTCAAAATAAGCAAGTGGTTATAAAATATTCATTGTTGTCGGGGAATATTCGTTTGGTCGTGGAATATTAAATCTTTACGGGAAATATTAAATGCGACGCGGTAGCGACCATGTGTGGGCCCCATAACGAGAAGCGATTGGATGAAGAAAACGACATTATAAAAATAATTTAAAAATAGTTATTATTCACAGTTTATCTTTGTTAAAATACTCGGTTGGTTAAAACACGATAAGACACGGTATTGCACCAATTATTGATTCTTACGTGAAGAAGCACTTTACTCGATAATGGTTACGATAATTATTGTTCGATATTTTATTGAGTTAATAATTGCTTTGCGTTGATATTTTATATTCTTTGTTGTTTGATAATTGTCATTACACAATATTTTTCATTATCGAAGCAATAATTCATATTATCTGAATAATATTATTAGATAACATTATTGGCAATGTCTAGAAAGTTACATACAGGAGAGGTTTGGTCACTTAATTGCGGCGCCATGAAGGAGAAATTCTTATTGGAAAGCCCCTCTTTCTGAGGAAGCGTGCGGTTGTCAATATTGTGAGTCTGTAATATTATTTGTGAATAATTAATTATTGATTCATATGATGAGAAAAATATTAATTTTATGTGGATATAGATGGAGAAAATTTTTAATGTGACAATTGTTGAAAATTGAAATTTTATCTTTTACGATAAAATAATTCATTTAAATATATTATTATATTTTAATAATATAATAATTGTGATATTTTTACAACGAATGTGGGATATATGAGTATCTGAGGAGGAAGAGTATTTTTGTTGCAATAAATGTTTAAAACATGTTAAACATGTCGGTGGACCCTATTTATTATTGAAATTTGATTATAGCACATAAAATTGCCCGTTTGTGGATTTGGTCCAATTTACATTTGGAATTCGGAAAAACTTTCTTCGCAAAGTTGTAGAAATTGAATTTCCTATAAAAACTTGCGAGATTCAAATTTTCTGATAAAAGAGCTATTTATTGTGAATTATTGAAGTTAAAGCTCAAAATAATTGATTTTGGAAGTTTTAATTATTATTTTAAAGAAAAACGTTTTTTTGCATTTAAGTGGGCTAACATGTGATATTAATTGCTGAAATCAGATCTTCAAAGATGGGCTAAGGAAATTTATAATATATATTAATATTTTATTAAATTTTACGCTTTGGTGTTCTAAGCATTTTCCTATAAATAGGGTCTTGGGTTAGAATTGAAAATCACACCGTAAATGAAGTTTTCTCTCTCTATATTATCGGCGTATTCTTGTGAGTATTTTGAGTATACTTTGAGTATTGTTAGGCGGTGCGAGTTCCTTTGACCTTTATACATCGTTATTCCGAATTTAAATCTTAATCTTTCGAGGTAAGGGATGTTATTTTCTTCTCGAAATGATATTATTTCTTCAATATCATTATCTTTGAAATATTGGTTGGAAACTTTTTATCAAATTTGAAAATTTTTCATGTATGGGGTTACTTATTCATGAGTTCTTATTCACGATTCTTACTATTCATGAGTTCTTATTCACGATTCTTATTCACGAGTACTATTATGAAGCGTGAAGATGTTTTTTGTAAATTTCTATCTTTTGGTGTCGAGTTACTATTCACGATATCGGCCTTTATTCACGTATCACGACACTATTCACGAATACGACACTATTCAATAGAAAAATGAAAATTTTTCTTTCGTCTAAAATATCTATTACGGATACTAGCTTTGATTGTATCCATGTTTTGATCATTCTTGAATTTTACACCACTATGATTATTTTTTGAGGTATTTTTGAACATGGATAAAACAAAGTACGAATCCTTAATCCTTAATCCTTGTCATTTTGTTTCACCGGATTCGTTTCTTTAAAAAATATTTTCATCATCCTCGGTCTTAAATGATGATATTATTGAATATCTTTGGCTCAGTAGTGCAAAGATGAATGATTTCTGAAGAATATCTTTGGTAGTAGTGCAAAAGATGAGCAGTGTTTAGATGAATATGATCAATCATGATGAATATCTTTGGCTGTAGTGCAAAAGATGAATATTTGATTCGGATGTTTATTGATTGATGTTACGGGGATAAAAGATAGAGCGATGAACTTTTAAATTCATACATAGAAGATAGTAGTTTGCATTCTCTACTTAACTCTTCTAATGAATTATTATTTCATTGCGAATATTGATTTAAAATTTGTTGTCTATTGTATTCTATTAGATTTTTCCTGTTGAAGACTAACGATAATTTGTTGTATATTATCTTAGTCATAATATTCTTTCTTGGGCTAGTTGAGCTCAACCTTTTCCTTTTGTTCCATTTTTCTTCTCGGGAGGCGAGAATATAAGCGAGTGCAGTCGGGGTATGGAATGAAGGTTTTAAAAGGATTGTTTAGTAGTCCTCACCATTTTTGTAAAATAATGTATCAATAAATGTGATGAGGATTTATTTGAGTATAGATATTATCTAGAAGATAATATTTGTATTCAAACTCAAAGTTTCTTGTTGTAATAATAAAGTTGTAGTTGTTTACGTACCGTGTATTTGACAACTTCGAGAATAGGTGATGTATACCTATTTTGGGGCGTCACATTTTATCCTCAGAACATCAATCAATATATATCTGGAATCAAATATTCATCTTTTGCACTACGGGCCAAAGATATTCATCGATTAATCATGTTCATCTAAACACTGCTCATCTTTGCACTACTGCCAAAGATATTAATCGATTAGTCATGTTCATCTCAACACTGCTCATCTTTCGCACTACGGGCCAAAGATATTCATCAAGAAATCATTCATCTTTGCACTACAGGCCCAAAGATATTCGATAATATCATCATTTAGGGTGAGGATGATGAAAAATATTTTAAAGGAAACGAATCCAAAGAAACAAAAGAACAAATATTAAGGATTCGTATTTTAAACAATCTAAGTTCAAAAATACTTCATAAGTAATCGAGTGGAGTAAAATTCAAGAATGATCAAAACATGGATACAATCAAAGCTAGTATCCATAATAGATATTTTGGACAAAAGAAGAAATTTCATTTTTCTAATTGAATAGTGCCGTATTCGTGAATAAAGGTCAGATATCGTGAATAAAGTGTCATATACGTGAATAGTAACTCGACACCAAAAGATAGAAATTTCACAAAAAAAACATCTTCACGCTTCGTGAATAGTACTTTCGTGAATAAGAATCGTGAATAAGAACTCATGAATAAGAACTCGTGAATAAGAACTCATGAATAGTAACTCGTGAATAAGAACTCATGAATAAGTAACCCCATACATGAAAAAGTTCCAAATTTGATAAAAATTTCCAACCAATATTTCGGCATAATGATATTGAAGAAATAATATCATTTTCAAATAAAATAACATCCCTTACCTTGAAAGATCAGTACTTCTAGCTGAAACACCAAATATAGGCTATGACTTGAACTTGCACTGTATAACAATAGTCAAAGTATACTCAAAATACTCACAAGAATACGCTCGATAATATAGAGAGAAAACTTCAGTTTCTGGTGTGATTTTCAATTCTAACCTAAGCACCCTATTTATAGGAAAATGCTTAGAACACCAAAGTAGAAAATTTAATAAATTAATATTATAATTTTTCCACAACTTCATACGCACACTAACAATCTGAACTCAGCCTCCTAATCACATGTTAAATGAGTTTCAAAAATGAAAAAAAACGTTTTTGTAATTAAAAATATTTTAAACTTCCAAAAATCAATTATTTCGGAACTTCGGAATTTCAATAATTCATAATAAATAGCCCTTTTATTAGAAAATTCAAATCTCGCGACTTTTTATAGGAAATTCAATTCTCTACAACTTTTCAGAAGAAAGTTTTTCCAAATTCCAAACAGAAATTGACCGAAATTCACAAACGGGCAATTTTACAAGCTATAATCAAATTTCAGTCAAGAAATGGGGTCCACCGACACACAAAACATGTGTTAAACATTTAATGCCACAAAAATACTCTTCCTCCTCATATACTCATATATCCCACATTCATTATAAAAATATCACCGTTAATATATTATTAAAATAATATATTTAAATGAATTATTTTATCAAAAAAGATAAAATATTAATTTTCAACAATTGTCACATTAAAAATTTTCTCCATCTATATCCACATAAAATCAATATTTTCCTCATCATATAAATCAATAATTAATTATTCACAAATAATATTACGAGAATCACAAAGATCTTGTGAACTAAAGCTATTCTCGTGAAAGAGGGACTTTCGATAAAGATTTCTCCTTCTTGGCTGGCAAGGCAATTAGGTGACCAAACCTCTCCTTAGATGTAACTTTCTAGACATTTCCAATAATGTTATCCAATAATATTATTCAGATAATATGAATTATTGTCTCGATAATGGAAAATCTTGTAATGACAATTTATTGAAACAACGGTAATATAAAATATCAATGCAAAGAATTATTGAATCAATAAAATAAAATCTTTGAATAGTAATTCTCGTAACAATTATTGAGTAGTGCCTTCGTCCACATATTTACGTAACATCGATCGTGAAAATGCGTTATGAACACGCGTCATACTTGGCGGTAAAAGCGAGTCTATAGGCCGATTCCTATTCGATCGAGAATTTCAAATGGATTAATAAATCGAAGGTTTGAGCTTTCCTCACTTCACCAATTCTTGCTTTTGAAATAACAACTTCTTGACCTCCTTCTTCAAATTCATCGACTCCGGTTGTATAGCTTGAAACGACTTTAACTTTATCGATTAAAGTTGATTATACTCGTATATCATCAATGTGGGTACCTAGAGTTTTCATCTCCATCTTTATTATTTGTAAATTATCTGAAATGAGTCTTTGACAATATCGTACTTTCGTGCTTGTATCTGATCTTCTACTCAACACGTCGGCTACCACGTTAAACTTTTCCGGGATGGCATGGTCGAACATGTCTTTGAAATGAGTCTCCTCTTGAGTTCTTGAAGCTCTTCCCATATTTCTTGCTCCATTCAAATTTTGTATCTCTACGAGTCAGCTGCGTTAATGGAATAGCGATTCGAGAATATCCTTCAATGAATCTCCGATAATAACCAATTAAGCCTGAAAGCTACGTATTTCGATTCTGAGACTTAGGTTGTTCTCAATGTGACTTATATCCCAACCTTGGATAATGCGTCACAATGACACCTATCGATTTACTATCGCACGAATATGGCGTCCCCTACGGAGAGTCTAGCTTCGGTGCATTCCACAAAGGAAGTCACCAGATAAAGGCACGGTACCAAATTCTATAATTGAATTTTAACTCACGAAGTTCAATAGGAGCCATTCGATATGAGATTTTAGAAATGAGTTTTGTCTTAGGGTTCAAAGTCGATACAAAATTTAATATCGGGGCTTTGGAGTAAGCGAGAAATTCTTCAGAAATACGTCGGGAAAAATCAATAACAACAGAATATTATTCAAATCGACGTGTCTTTATTCAAATCCATAACATGGACTAAGAAAACTTGACATCCGTAATAAGCGAATGACTTCATGGCTTGATATGAAAATGTTTGACTACTGATGGTTTGATTGCTTGAATTCGAATAACAGGTTGCTTAGGAATATGAAAACTAACAACCTTACGAAAGTAATCAATTTCGGCATGATGAGTAGTTAACCTTAAAATCACATCAAAAGCAAATATCTCTATAGAAATAAGGTTAACAGGTAATGTGATAGTGCCAACCTGAATCAAGCAAGATTTCTAAACAACGGATGTAATGAAAGTTTCTCTTAACTTGAGTCTCCATAAATAGGTCAAAGTCTAATTTCTCCGTAGTCAAGTTCAAACGTTGAAAGCGCAAGCAAGAGAGATAAAGAATGGGTAGAATCGGTATCTAGTAAGGTATAAAGTTCGCAAGAATTTATAATTAACTAACTCGTGCTAACTTCGTTCGGGTTCCTCGCATTTTGACCGGTCACGACAAATGCTCTTCCGAACCGTTGACTTTGACTTTTACGGGACATCCTTTTGAGTCACCATTCTCGCTGGATCTGGGTTTCGATCTGCGTAAATCTCGGCGATATGTCTTTCTTTTCCACAATTATAGCATACCTTAAAAGCTGTTGTGGGCGGTTTGGGTGATATGTCCCTCTTTCCGCATTTGTAACATCGATAGGTGGTCTTTCTCCTCCTTGGAACCGGTTTGCTACATGCGGTTGCGTCTTCACATAATTCGTTGTTGAATCTCCTCTTTTAAAATCTCCTCCCCGACTCGCTTCTTCTATTTTCATAGCCACGATTACCACCAGAGTGGTTCTGCCTTTGTCCGTATTCTTCTTTCTCCGCCGGTTATCGTTATTACGAAGATCGCTATCTTGGTATGATCCTCAGTTATGGTCCCTCGGTTGAGCGTACTCGTTATCTCGCTCTAACAATTTGAGCCTGCTGGCAACATCTGAATAGAGAGAAAATTTATGAGAAATGAGATCTTTGGCGTATCTGGGGTTTCAAACCTCTCGAAAACATCCGCGTCATCGTTCCTCATTCTCCACCAAATGAGGTGCAAACTGGATAACTCCGCGAACTTACGCCTCGTCTTTGGGACATCGTCATGTTATTACTGCTCCAGGTCTAATAAACTCCACTTCTTTCATATAGACGAATACTTTCGGGAAGTACTTGTCATTGAACTATTTCTGAAACGTCTCCCGCGACATCTTTGAGTGCGGTTTGGATGGAGTACGCTTTCTGATTCCCACGATGTCTGCCTCGTTCTGAACATAAAAGTAGCGAATGGAACTTTCGTTCCTCCGTGCATCCCAAGACATCGAATATCTTGGTAATTTGTTTGACCCACGTCTCCGCTTTTAATCGGATCCGGCTTTCCCCGAGTGCAGTGGTCCCAACTCTTTGAAGCGCTTGTCATGCGACCACCCGTGAATTGCTATCATTTCCTCCTGTATTTTTGACACGAGTCTCCTCAAATGCGATTTTGCATGAATCGCAAAAAGCTTCTAAACATCCCTCGCTCATCATCATCGCTTTCGGTGGTGTTGTTCACGGGAGGTACATTTCTATCTGTTGCCACGTTCTCCCTCGTTGGTAAGACGGGCATCTCCACGGTCTCATTTACTCCCACTTGTTAATATTCTCGATCGACATTCTCAAATCTTGTCATAAAACAAGGGTTAATTAAGAAATCAATATATCACATAATATACCTATATTGTGGCGCCCCAAAATTAGGTATACATCACCCATCTGGGTGCCTTACATAATCTGAAATTTAAATACAACTTATTAACATAAGCGTATGGTATGCAATCTGACATAAAGCGTGAGTTTAAATACAAATATCGTCTACTAGATATTATACAAACTCGAACAAAAGTCCTCATTACAATTATTATCACACTATTTCACGAAATAGTGAGGGACTACTAATCTTATCTTGGGACCATCACTCGTTTCCCAGACTAAGTCCCGGCTATATTCTCATTTCACGAAGAGAAACGGTGAAAGAAAGGGTGAGCTCAACTAGCCCGATAAAAATATTATGACTAAGATAATGCAAAATAAATTATCAATAGTCTTGACAATGTTTAAATTGATAAAATACAATAGACAACCGGTTTAAGCTGCGGTGAATATCTGATCCATTAAAAGAGTCAGTAGAAAATAAAATCTACTATCTTTTATGATTTTAAAAGGTTTTCATCAACGTTATAAATTTGAGACTCGACTTTAATAAATAATCCACATCATCGAATCACCCACACTTTTCTGACGAGGATATTCTTAAGTATCACGATCACAATTATTCACGCCTTCTGGGCCAAGAATAGTTGTGTATTCATTAATAGTCATGATCATCGTACAACAAGCATCCATCGATGCACTCTGACCCTTTGAGGATTTTTAATCACATCATTTGTAACATTACGGTCGTGATTACTGCAAGAATAATCCTGGTCATAATAATCATACCAAGTCCATCCATGCTCTACGAATACGAGATGACTTTAAAAAAATATAAACATGAGGATGATGACAATGATATAAGAATTCAATAAAACAAGTTCAAGAATTATTTTATCCGAGAATTATTAACGTCAAATTGTCGACATGATCTTGCTTTGTAGAGTAAAATTCAAGAATGATCGAAGAATATTTCCGTGAAAAGATCTTTGGATGAAACGCAAATATCGAGGATATTCTACTAATTTCATGGAGTATAGAAGTCAAAGTTTTAACCAATTTGGGTATAATAAAGAATGGAATAACAAAAGAAATCACCATGCATGCGGTGCTTGGCATAGACGAGTTATTCAACGAGAATAATAATAACGGAACGAATTCGGTGAAATTCACAAGCGGGATGTTCAACGAGAATAATAAAGATGGAACCGGATCCGGTGTAAAACACCTGCGAGATAGGATATTCCAACGAGAATGATAAAGAAGCGGAACCCGGTCGGTGTAAAACACACGAGCGGGATGTTCAAACGAGAATAATAAAAAAGCGGAACCGGTCGGGTGTAAAACACCTGAGCGAGGATGTTCAATGAGAATAATAAAAGAATGTCACCAAGTATAGGAATAAATAGCGTATCTGAGTTATTCAATGAATAAATAAGCAATGGAATAACATAAGGATTTCACAAGTATAGGGTATCTGCATGATCTGAGTTATGTATAGGGTATGCCACTTTTACGAGTTATTCAACGAATAATAGTGAATGGAATAACGAAGTTCTCTTCGAGAAGAAAGAATAACACCCTTACTAGTAAAAAACTGAATATAGAAGTAATGAAGTAGCGAGAATACTCTTCTTCTTTCTATAACTTTCTCTCTATAAACCTCTCTATAATTTTCTCTCTAGAGTTTCATGAATTAAGTAAGAAAATAATGAAGGAATGAGCTTATTTATAGGAAAATGGAATGCATAATAACTAATCCATGAGCGGTCCAGTTGATTTACTTTAATCGGACGGTCCATATTTAAAGAAAAATCTTTTAAATAAAATATAATATATTCTATTTATATAAAAACATTTTACTATCTGCAAACACTACTGCAAAACCTACTACACATGAAACACTATCGTAATAAAATATAATATATTTTATTTATAAAATAACTTTAATAAAGTATTACATTTTATATAAAAGATGTTTACATTTTATTACGTTAATAATCTGAATAAAACAAAAGCGTCATTATCATTATAATAATTCATATTATTAATCGATGATAATGGAATCAAACTAAGTGACTTCTCACATAAGCATCGATAATCAATCACAGGTGTCTTTCTTATCTGACCACACGTATTCTTTGTACTTTTACTACCAGTAGTTCAACGATGTCAACGGTAAAACTTCATGATTATTTCAATAAAATATTTTTGTCTTTTCTCGATCCAAATGATAATTACATTGTAGGGTCCACCAATGATTGAGTAGTTATGCGAATATTCCTGCTAAACCGAATATTCCCAGCCAATCGAATATAATATAACCACTTGTATACTTTTGCAAAATTTATAAATATTACCCACAACTATAACATTATATCAAATTATTCCATAATATTCAAAAATAATATTTATAGAAAATTCATCTTTATTTATAAAAGCTGGGGTCTTCTGACCTCCCTTAACTATGAAATTTTAGCCCTCGAAATTAGAATGCGTTACTGTATGTCGAAGAGGTAAGGATACCTTGATTTCATTTGATTCTAACTCCCAGTCATTTCCTCAACATATTGTGGTTCCTCCACAAAACTTTGACTTGAGGTATAACCTTGGGCGTAGAATATGTTCCTTCTTATCAAAATTTGAGCAGGAACCTCTTCATACGTCAAATCTTCCGCTATTTAAATCCGGTTCTAACTTCGATAATATGGTTGGGGTCTTTCACATATTTACGTAACATGGATATGTGAAAAGCGTTATGAACACGAGACATATTTGGCGGTAAAAGCGAGTCTATAGGCCACGATTCCTACTCGATCGAGGATTAAAATGGGCCAGATGAATCGAGGATTAAGTTTCCTCTCTTTCCAAATCTTGTAACTCCTTTCCATGGAGCGACTTTTAACAACACATGATCTCTATATTGAATTCCACGTCCTTTCGATGAAGATCGGCATAACTCTTTTATCGATTTTGTGAGGTTTTTATCGTTGTCGGATCGTTTGAATCTTTTAAAAGTAGTCATACGTACCAACTCGGTCCCAACAACGCGTGCTTCACCCACCTCATCCCAAATCTTTGGAGAACGACACTTTCTTCCATCTGGCGCTTGAATGGAGCCATGCGATACTTGCGATATAAGCTGTTGTTGTAGGAAAACTCCACCATGGTAAAAACTTGTCCCACTCCCCTGAAATCAAGAACACGAGTCTTAATAGATCTTGAGAGTTTGAATAGTCCTCTCCATTGTCCGTCAAAATGAGGATGATATCTTAGAAAGCTAAATCGTGAAATCGTGCCCATAGCTTTTTGCAAACTAACCCAAAATCTTGAAGTGAATCTTGGGTCTCGATCGAAAACTATGGATCTTAAGCATACCATGCGATCTTACAATCTCGTTTATGTACATCTGAGCAAGCGTTCAAGTGTATAAGTTTCTCGTGTCGGTAAAAAATGAAGCGGACTTGGTCAATCTATCAACAATGACCCAAATCGCATCAATGCCTTGAGAAACCTTAGGAAGGCCGTGCTTGAAATCCATGGTAATGTGCTCCCACTTCCATTCTGGGAATTTCAAGTGGTTCTGATGGACCTTTTGGTACTTGATGCTCGCTTTAACTTCGTTGACAAGTTAGACACCTTGAGATAAGCAATATTATCTCTCTCTTCGTATTGCTCCACCAAAATGTATGGCGAATATCATGATACATTTGGTACTCCCAGAGATGGATTGCAAATGGTGTGTTGTGCGCCTCCATCATGATATTATACTTTAAATCGAGTCGTTAGGAACACAAAAATGCAGAGTTGACTCGAGTATTCCTTCTTCATCGATTCTTGCTTAAGCGTAGCACCTCTTTGCACTTTCTTTTCATACGCATCGAGCTCCGGTGCAGTAGGCAAGCGACTTTAACTTTATCGATTAAAGTCGGTTCTACTTTCGTATATTTGCTATCATCACACGTGCGTCCTGAGTCTTTAACTCTATCTCCATCCTTTGCAAGTCACACAAAAAATGGGCCTTTGTGTTGACAATAACGCTTTCGTGCTTGCATACGATCTTACTACTTTCGATGCGTCGACTACCACGTTAAACTTTTCGGGATGGTATTGGATGGTATGATCATAATCTTTCAGCGATTCAAGCCAGCGTCGTTGTCGCGTGTTGAGTTCCTTTTGAGTGAAGAAATATTTGAGGCTTTTATGATCAAGTAAAGATCTCCACTTTCTCCCCATCTGAGTAATGCCTCCAAATTTTAAGTCTGCGAAGACAACATTTTGCCACTCCGGATCATGAGTAGGATAATTCCTCTCATATTCTTTGAGTTGTCGCGAGGCATAAACTATAACTTTTCCATGTTGCATAAGAACACATCCCAACCTTTGCTCGAAGCATCATTTGTAGATGACAAATCCTCAAGGCGAATGGTATTGTCGAGCAGTCTTTGAAATAAGTCTCTTCTTGAGTTCTTGAAAACTCTTCTCACATTCTTAACTCAATAGAACTTTGTATCTTTTGGTCGGTTTGAGTCGATGGAGTAGCGATTAGAAAAAATCCTTCCACGAATCTCAGATAATAACCATTAAAGCGAGAAAGCTACGTGCTTGATCATTTGATTTAGGTTGTTCCCGACTTTGAATAACTTGATCTTTCTTGGGTCAACGGATATTCCATGACTTGATACCACGTGCCCAAGGAATGCTACTTCTTGACGAACTCGCATTTCTTCAACTTGGCATAAAGCTTATATTCACGAAGCTTTTGGAGTGTCGACCTCAAGTGTTGCTTCATGATCTTCACGGCTTTTGGAATAAATAAGGATGTCATCAATAAAGGCGACCACAAAGTGATCTAAATATTCCTTGAATACTCGGTTCATCATATCCATGAAAGCGGCGGGGGGCATTAGTCGATCGAAAGGACATGACTAGGAATTCATAATGCCGTCTGCAGGAGTTACGGCCGTCTTTGGAATGTCGTGATTCTAAATCTTCAATTGGTGATATCCGGAGCGAAGATCGATCTTTGAAAAGAATTTGGCTCCTTACTGGTGGTCAAAACGGGTCATCAATACGTGGCAATGGATACCTATTTTGATGGTGACATGATTGACTCCAGATAATCAATACAAAATCGCATACTCCCATCTTTCTTCTTCACGAATAGAGCAGGAGCACCCCAGGAGAAGTACTAGGTCGAATAAAGCCAATGTCTAACAATTCCTGCGGTTGGGTCTTTAACTCACGAAGTTCAATAGGAGCCATTCGATATGGGGCTTTGGAAATAGGTTTTATGCCGGGTTCAAGGTCGATACAAAATTCAATTTCACGCTCTGGGGTAGGCGGAAGTTCTTGAGGGAATCGTCGGAAATTTATTAACAATAGAAATATCGCTCAAAAGCGGCGTATTTTTTTAAATAAATCACATGACATGAGCTAAGAAAGCTTGACATCCATTTTTCAATAAGCGAATAGCTTTATGGCTTGAGATGGCCGTGATTGATTTTAATGGTTTGGTCGTTTGAATTAGCATAATAGGTTGATTAGGAATATGAAAGCTATGACAACTACGAAAACAATCAATTTTTGCATGATAAGTAGTTAACCATCAATCCACTAGAATCACGTCAAATCTGAGTATTTTTAATGAAATAAGATCGACGGTAATGTGAGGTGCAATTTGAACCAAACAAGACTTATAAGCGATGGATGTAATGAAGGTTTCTCTCAATGGAGTTTCCACAGATAAGTCAAAGTCTAATTTCTCGGTCAAATTTAATCGATGGCGCAAGTAGGAGAAATAAAAGAATGGGTAGAACAGTTATCAAATAAAGTGTAGACTTCATTAGAGTTTATGATAAGCTTACCGTGATGACCTCATTCGGGTTCCTTGCTCTCTGGGAGGTCACAACAAACGCTTCTCCCTTGCACTTCTTGGTTTTGACTTTTACGGGGATGACCTTTGGTGCCTCCATCCTAGTTGAATTTGTCTTGATGGCAACAAAAATCGAGCTAAGTGACCTTCTCTTCCACAATTATAACATGCTTTGGATGGCATAGCACGATTCGGATGATGTGTCCCTCTTCTCGCATTTGAAGCATATGATAGGTGGTCTTTCTCCTTCCTTAACAACGGGTCTTTGGTCTTGGCGTCTTTCCATCATTGTTGAATCTCCGTTTCTTGAAATGTCCATTCTTATTGTTTTGTACGATTACCACAAAAGTGGTTACCATATCTGGCTTTGTTGATTCCCTCCACGCTTGTTGTCACCGCTTGATGACTACTCTCATTTGGTATTATAACTTTCTTAGGTGCTCTCTCTTTTAGTTGCGTTGACTCGTTATCGCGCTCCACTAAGCGAGCCCTATTTACAACATCTGAATACAAACACGGTTTATGAGAAATAAGATGTTGGCGTATCTCCCGACTTCAAACCTCTTAAAAACATTAGCGCCATTCTCTCTTCATTATCCACCAGTGGGGCCTGAAACCGTGATAACTCATAAATTTTGCCTCGTATTGCGACACGGTCGTATTGTTTTGTTCGAACTTGATAAACTCCACCTCCTTCGTTATGGCGAATACTTTCGGGAAAGTATTTGTCGTTGAAACGACTCTGGAACTTCTCCCAAGATATCTTGATCTGACGGCGGAGTTGAGTCGTTTCTGGATTCCCACGATGTCTGCCTCTCCGCGCAACATAAAAAAGCGGCAAAGGAACCTTTTGCTCCTCGGAGCATCCCAAGACATCAAATATCTTGGTAATCTGCTTTATCCATGCTTCCGCCGAAAGTGGTTTTGCTCTCCCTTAAACTCCGGTGGTCCCGGCTCCTTGAATTGTTTAGCGGTGACAGAGAGTTTCCGTGTTTCCACCTACGTTTTGGGCGAGTCGCTCTACTTTCTTTCTTTGTTGCATAAATTACATAAAGCCTCTGAACATTTGATCGTTCATCATTTGGTCGGTGTTGTTGTTTCTTGTGAGGATTATCGCCTTCGATGCACATTATCACGATTATTGATATGTGGTGAATCAACGATCGCTTTGTGCTCCATTCTTATTCTCAACATTCTCGGATGTCATTTTGAATCTTGCCACAAAACAAAAGATTAATTGACATTTAACAATTACCTTTATATTACGTGAGCCAATAAAATAGCACAAAAAACTTAGGTAGGTCATCTTAGCGAAGGTATTCCCGTCTCTCCCCTCTAGTACTTTTCTCACATCTTAGCGGGGATCATATCCCTAGCTTTGATACCAAGCTGTGGCGCCCCCAAAATTAGGTATACATCACCCATCTTGGGTGCGCCACTTACGTGATCTGAAATTTAAATACAACTTATTAACATAAGCGTAGGTGTATACAATCGACATAAGCGTGAGTTTAAATACAAATATCATCTACTAGATATTATCTGAAACTCAACAAAAAGTCCTCATTACAATTATTATCACACTATTTCACGAGAATAGTGAGGACTACTAATCTTATCTTGAGGACCATCACTTTCGTTTCCCAGACTAAATCCCATTATATTCTCATTTCACGAAGAAAACGATGAAAAGAAAGGTGAGCTCAACTAGCCCGATGAAATATTATGACTAAGATAATGCAAAATAAATTATCAATAGTCTTGACAATATTAAGCGATAAAATACAATAGACAACCGGTTTAAGCTGCGGTGGAATATCTGATCCATTAAAAAGTCAGTAGAAAATAAAATCTACTATCTTTTATGATTTTAAAAGGTTTTTCATCAACATTATAAATGAGACTCGACTTTAATAAATAATCCACATCATCGAATCACCCACACTTTTCTGGCGAGGATATTCTTAGTATATCGCGATCACAATTATTCACACTTCTGGGGCGAGAATAGTTGTGTATTCATTAATAATCATGATCGTACCAACAATTGTCCATCGATGCACTCTGACCCTTGAGGATTTTTAATCACATCATTTGTAACATTACGGTCGTGATTACAAGAATAATCCACAGTCATAATCAATCATACCAAGTCCATCCATGCTCTACAGAAATACGAGATGACTTTAAAAAAATATAAACATGAGGATGATGACAATGATATAAAATTGATAAAACAAGTTCAAAATTATTTTATCCGGGAATTATTAACGTCAAATTATCGACATGATCTTTGCTTTGTAGAGTAAAATTCAAGAATGATCGGAAGAATATTTCCGTGAAAAGATCTTTGGATGAAGCGCAAATATCGAGGATATTCTACTAATTTCATGGAGTATAGAAGTCAAAGTTTTAACTTATTTGGGTATAATAAAGAATGGAATAACAAAAGAAATCACCATGCATGCGGTGCTTGGCATGAGCGAGTTATTCAATGAAATAATAATAACGGAACGGGTCGGTGAAATTCACAAGCGGGATGTTCAACCGAATAATAAAGATGGAACCGGTCCGGTGTAAAACACACGATAGGATATTCAACGAGAATGATAAAAAGCGGAACCGGTCGGTGTAAAACACTGTGAGACGGGATGTTCAGCGAATAATAATAAAAGCGGAACCGGTCGGTGTAAAACCTGAGAGCGGGATGTTCAATGAATAATAATAAAAGATGTCACCAAGTATAGGGTAAACCAAGCGTATATCGAGTTATTCAATGAGAATAAATAAGCGATGGAATAACATAAGGATTTCACCAAGTATAGGGTATATCTGGCGTATCTGAGGTTATGTATAGGGTATGCCACTTTTACGAGTTATTCAACGAGAATAATAGTGAATGGAATAACGAAGTTCTCTTGAAGAAGAAAGAATAACACCCACTACAGTAAAAAAACTGAATATAGAAGTAATGAAGTAGCGAGAATACTCTTCTTCTTTCTATAACTTTCTCTCTATAAACTCTCTATATAATTTTCTCTCTAGAGTTTGATGAATTAAGTAAGAAAATAATGAAGGAATGAGCTTATTTATAGGAAAATGGAATGCGTAGTAACTAATCCATGAGCGGTCCAGATTGATTTACTTTAATCGGCGGTCCATATTTAAAAGAAAAATCTTTTAAATAAAATATAATATATTCTATTTATATAAAAACATTTTACTATCTGAAACACTATCTGAAAAACACTATGCAAAACTATTGCATAATAAATATAATATATTTTTTTATTTATAAAATAACTTTAATAAAGTATTACATTTTATATAAAAAGATGTTTACATTTTATTACGTTAATAATCTGAATAAAACAAAAGCGTCATTATCATTATAATAATTCATATTATTAATAAATGATAATGGAATCAAACTAAGTGACTTCTCACATAAGCATCGATAATCGTCAATCTGGTGTGCTTCTTATGCGACCACCGTATTCTTTTACTTTTACTACTTAGGTAGTTCAACAAGATTATCAGCGGTAAAACTTCATAGTTATTTCAATAAAATATTTTTGTCTTTTCTCGATCAAATGATAATTACATTGTGGGGTCCACCAATGATTGAGTAGTTATGCGAATATTCCTGCTAAACCAGATATTCCCAGACCAATCGAATATAATATAACCACTTGTATACTTTGCAAAATTTATAAATATTACCTGACTATAACATTATATCAAATTATTCCATAATATTCAAAATAATATTTATAGAAAATTCATCTTTATTTATAAAAAGCTGGGGTCTTACTACTAGCGAAGGATTTACTCGTCTCTCCCTCTGTTACTATTCCCGATCTCAAATCGGGAGATCATATCCTAAGCTCGATACCAATCGTGGCGCCCCAAAATAGGTCCATTCCATCCAACCCATTCGAGTTACGCCAATTACATGGTACATAAATAACTACAACTTTATTATTACAACATATAAGCTGAGTTTAAATACTGATATATTGCCATCTAGATAATATCCACATGAAATAAATCTCCATCATAATTATTGATACATTATTTTATAAAAATAGTGAGGACTACTAAACAACTCTCTCTAGAACCTTCATTCCATACCCTCGACTAAGTACTCGCTACATTCTAGCCTCCACGAGAAGAAAATGGAACAACAAGGAAAAGGTGAGCTCAACTAGCCCGATAAGGAATATTATGACTAAGATAATATACAACAAATTATCGTTAGTCTTCAACGAGGAAAAATCTAATAGAATACATAAGACAACCGCTTTTAAATCAATCTTCAGCGTGAAATAATAATTCATTAGAAGAGTTAAGTAGAGAATGCAAACTACTATCTTCCATATATGAATTTAAAAGTTCATCGTCGATATATTTATCCTGTAACATCAATCAATATATATCTCGGAATCAAATATTCATCTTTTACTACTGTGCCAAAGATATTATCATCATCGGTCAATATTCATCTAAACACTGCTCATCTTTGCTTACGGGCAAAGATATTAATCATTAAGTCATATTCATCTCAACACTGTTCATCTTTGACTTTCACGGCCAAAGATATTCATCAAGAAATCATTCATCTTTGCACTACAAGCCAAATATAGTCATAATATCATCATTTAGGACTAAGGATGATGAAAAATATTTTAAAGAAGCGAATCATTCAAACAAAAGAACAATATTAAGGATTAAGTATTTTAAACAATCCAAGTTCAAAAATACTTCATAAGTAATCGAGTGGAGTAAAATTCAAGAATGATCAAAACATGGATACAATCAAAGCTAATATCCATAATAGATATTTTGGACAAAAAGAAGAAATTTTATTTTTAGGTGAATAGTGCAAGATACGTGAATAATATCGGATATCGTGAATAAGAATGAAAAAAGATAGAATTTTTCACAAAAACATCTTCACTCTCGTGAATAGCACTCGTGAATAATAACTCGTGAATAGTAACTCATGAATAATGGCTTCGTGAATAGTAACTCATGAATAGTAACTCGTGAATAGTAACTCACATGAATAGTAACCTTGACATGAAAAAGTTCCAAATTTGATAAAAATTTCCAACCAATATTTCCTAATAGTACATAAATTCAAATACTTACTTAACCTACTTAACTGCGTAGATTCGCAGATAATAATCTTGACTTAATCGTATGCAATCTGACATAAAGCTGTGAGTTTGAATACAAATATTGTCTACTAGATATTATCTGAACTCGAAAGGAGTCCTCATTACAACTATTATCACCTTTATTTCACGAATAGTGAGGACTACTAATCTTATCCTCTGGACCATTACTCCGTTCCCCAGGCTAAATCCCGGCTATGTTCTCATTTCACGAAGAAAACGGTGAAAAGAAAAGGTGAGCTCAACTAGCCCGATGAAATATTATGACTAAGATAATGCGAGAATAAATTATCATTAGCCTTGACAATGTTAAGCGATAAAATACAATAGACAACCGGTTTAAGCTGCGGTGGAATATGCAATCCATTAAAAAGAGTCAGTAGAGAATAAAATCTACTATCTTTTAGGTTTTAAAGGTTTTCATCAATTTTTATCGGCGAGACTCGACAATAATAAACCACCACATCTAATCATCCACATACCCGCGGTCGAGGATTTTCATCAAATTATCGATGGTGGTCATGACTATCTTAGAATCACCCACAGTCATAATCATACCAAAAACTATCCATCAACATTGCATTCTGAGACCCTTTGAGGACTTTTGTCACATCATTTATATCAAGTCGTGATTATCTTAGAATGATCCACAGTCATAATCATACTAAGTTCATCTATGCTTGCGTAAGCGAAGATAACATAATATAACATGAGGATGATGACAATGACATAGTAATTCAATAAAACAAATTCAAAATTATTTAATCCATGAATTATTAACGTCAAAATTATCGACATAATCTTTGTTTACGTGAGAGTAAAATTCAATAATGATCGAAAGAATATTTCCATGAAAAGATCTTTGGATGAAGCGCAAATATCGAGGATATTCTACTAATTTCATGGAGTATAGAAGTTAAAGTTTTAACCAATTGGGTATAATAAAGAATGGAATAACAAAAGAAATCACCGTGCATGCGGTACTTAGCATGAGCGAGTTATTCAACGAATAATAATAATAACGGAACCGGTCGGTGAAATTCACAAGCGGGGATGTTCAACGAGAATAATAAAGATGGAACCGGATCCGGTGTAAAACACACGAGATAGGATATTCAGCGAGAATGATAAAGAGCGGAACCGGTCCGGTGTAAAACACCACGAACGGGATGTTCAGCGAGAATAATAAAAAGCGGAACCGGTCCGGTGTAAAACCACGAGCGGGATGTTCAGCGAATAATAGAAGAATGTCACCAAGTATAGGGTAAGCCGCGTATCTGAGTTATTCAATGAGAATAATAAGCGATGGAATAACATAAGGATTTCACCAAGTATAGGGTATCTGGCGTATCTGAGGTTATGTATAGGGTATGCCACTTTTACGAGTTATTCAACGAGAATAATAATGAATGGAATAACGAAGTTCTCTTCGAAGAAGAATAACACCCACTACAATAAAAAAAAGAAGCTGAATATAGAAGTAGTGAAGTAGCGAGAATACTCTTCTTCTTTCTATAATTTTCTCTCTATAACTTTCTCTACATAATTTCTCTCTCTAGAGTTTCATGAATTAAATAAGAAAATAATGAAGGAATGAGCTTATTTATAGGAAAATGGAATGCATAGTAACTAATCCATGAGCGGTCAGTTGATTTACTTTAATCGGCGGTCCATATTTAAAGAAAAATCTTTTAAATAAAATATAATATATTCTATTTATATAAAAACATTTTACTATGCAAACCTTTATGCAATACTATCTGAAAACACTATGCAAAACATTATGCAAAACACTATGCACTATGCGTAATAAAATATAATATATTACATTTATAGAATAACTTTAATAAAGTATTACATTTTATATAAAAAGATGTTTACATTTTATTACGTTAATAATCTGAATAAAACAAAAGCGTCATTATCATTATAATAATTCATATTATTAATCGTGATAATGGAATCAATGAGTGACTTCTCACATAAGCATCGATAATCGATCTGGTGTGTTTCTTATGCGACCACACGTATTCTTTGTACTTTTACTACCGAGTAGTTCAGCGGTAACCACGGTAAAACTTCGTAGTTATTTCAATAAAATATTAATGTCGTTTTCTCGATCAAATGATAATTACATTATTGGGGTCCACCAATGATTGAGTAGTTATGCGAATATTCCTGCTAAATCAAATATTCCCAGAGCCAATCGAATATAATATAACCACTTGCATACTTTGCAAAATTTATAAATACTACCCACAACTATAATATTATCTCAAATTCACACCATAATATAAAAAATTATTTTGACAAAATTTAAATCTTTATTGATAAAATCACGGGGTCTCCTGATCTCCCCTCATTATGGAATTTAAGCCCTCGAAATTAGAATGCGATACGATATATGATAAAGAGGTGAGGATACCTTGAATACCTTTATCGTTTAAAACATTAAATTTATTTTTGCAATCCGACCGAAGATATTCATTAACAATTCATCTTTTTGCCTACGGGGCGAAGATATATAATTGTAAAACCAATAATCTGAGACTCGACAATAGTATCCAACCATGAATTATCCATGCACCTTTCTTGGCTAAGGATATTAGTGTTTTCAATTCTGATTATGATTATCTTAGAACAATCATGAGTCGTAATCATACCAAGTCCATCTATGCCGCGTAATGACCACAGATGACTTTGAGCGCGTCCATGAATTAATATTTCATTCTTTGAGACTTCGGCTCGATAATTAATCCACATCATCGAATCATCCACCTTTACTGACGGGAGGATATTCATTAGTATCGCGACCACAAATTATCCATACACTACTGACGAAGATAATTGTAATTGTGTATTCATTAATATCACGACCACAAATTATCCATACACTTAAGACGAAGATAATTGTTTGAATTTTAATATTTCATTATGATTATCTTTAATCCACATCGCCGAATATCATCCGTGTATTCATAATCATACCAACACCAATCCATCCATGCACTTCTGACAAAAGATAATTGTGATTTCTTTCTGATTATATAATATAAACGTGAGGGATAATGATATCCAGAATCAATCGAATGACTTTCGATATAATATAGATAAATATTAAAATCATTTATAAAGGATAAATAATTTATAATAGGAGTTCAAGAATATCCCCATGTTTTCAATCATTAATAATCTCATAATCTAATATCATTAATATTATAACAATATTTTAATCACTTCTTAAATTTATAAACAATTTATCTCGATTGTTTACGCTTTACCATATAATGCATTTAATCATTCAAAATGCCATACTCATAAAATATCATCACCAATTATCAAATCCCTCATCAAAAAATATGCATATACTCTATATAGGATTTTTACAGCCATAAAATCCTATTTTCAACTTTGTTACTTCACATAACATATTTAACTCATATGTTTCATAACTAAACTATTTTCATGAAAATACCAAATCAGTCCCAAAAATATTTCTTTTCTGGGATTTAGCATAATATAGTCCCATAATGAAAATATATTTTTCTCGAATTTTAAAATTCATTTACTATTTTTAAAAATCAATTTCTAATTAATTCCTTAAGAAATTAGCTACCTCAAGTTTAACTCCAAAAATTCCCAAATCTTGGCAGGACCTTACACATGTTAACGTGAGCTTCTAGTTTAAATTTCATGGTCATCGGAGTTATAGAACTCCGGTTATAGCGTTTTAAATCGGAAAAACCTAAATATTGAAATAGTCATAACTTGCTCATTTTAAGTCGAGAATGAGCTCATTTTTGGACAGGAGATACTTTATACCATATACCTTTATGTCCCAAAAGGCCAGAATTTTTCTCATAATTTAAGTGGCCGAAACAGCCCTTAAAGTTTCTGGGCAGTAGCATTTTCGAAATTTACAGCTTTGACCTCCTTTGCTAAAATCAGTCCACACAAAAATCTACAACACCTTTTCCAGTAATTCCACTTGGATTAGTTAGGTAACTCATAGATCTAACTCTAGGATTTGACCACATTCAAAATTCAAAATATAATAGGAGATATGGTCAATTGAATTTCATATTCGTTTTCACTAAAATCGATTTTCAACTCTTTGTGATTTCTAAGAAACTTTCATGTTTTCTCATAATAACCAACATAACTCATTATAACACTTACTAATACCACGTATACCCATGATTTTCATTAGTCCAATGCTTTTATTATGACTTTCATCATAAACCACGTAAAGCTGTTCATTTTAATTGAAGAAATATTTGAGGTTTAAGAAATGAGTTTTTGTCTTTGGGGTCAATACAAAATTCGATTTCACGCTCTAGGGTAGGCTAGGAAATCTTCAATATCGTCAAGAAATTTATTAATGATAGAAATATCATTCAAAAGCTACTACTCTTATCCAAGACTTGGATGATACGTTACATTGATACCAATGTGACTTACATCCCTTAACCTAGATAGCCCTCACAATGATACCTATAAACTTGCCATCTTCATTCACGATGTAAGCCTCTGACGAAAAGTCCGGCTTGATTGCATTCCACACAAGAAAGTCAACAACGAAAGGATCGGGGCTCTTTACTTATGGCTTGATATAACGATGATTAACTTTAGGGTTTGGTTACTTTGAATTAAGTATAACGAGGTTGGTTAGGAATATGAAAGCTAACAACCTTACAAAAAGAATAATAAGTAGTTAATCAATCGTTTTCAAAAATTACCTCAAAGGCAAGAATTTTTAAAGATATAAGATCGTGAAAGTGTTTATTTGAAACAACAAGATTAATAAGCGATTGGAGGTAACGAAGGTTTCTCCCAACGAAGTTTCAATAGATAAATCAAAGTCTAATTTTTTTTTGGTCAAATTTAAACATTGAACACAACTAGGTAGAATAAAAGAGTGGGTAGAACTTGTATTGAATAAAGTATAGACTTGTGATAATATAATTAATTTACAAGTAATAACCCGTTCGGTTTCTCGACAAACGCTCTCGCTTAAATTCACGAGTTTGACTTTACTATAGGGTACATTCCACCCTTAAGTGCTTCTTCACATTCTGATCCATGATTTGAATCATTATTCTCCGATCCATGCTCGAATTCGGGTTGGCCGCTATGCGAGGTAATTAGAATTCGATGTTGAATTCTCCCAATTCTTTGTCCAAAAGCAAAGTCCATTTCATCTATTTTGGCTTTATTGGATCGGACGTCTTTTCTACACTATCAACGCGTTGTGCGACTTTTACCCATGCATCGTCTATTCTCCTTCGTTCGATTGTTTTCTTCTTTCGGTGATCTTTGATTTTTAAATTCTCGATTCGACTTTAATATCTTACACCACCTTGCCAAAGCGTGATTTTGTTCGAGCATCACATATCGGGTAACCCAATTTTGAATTGTTGTATCCCTTTGTTCCACGACCGTTTGCCGTTCTTCACTGTTCTTCTAGCTCACGAACACGATTTTGTAATTCTAAGTTTTGATCATAAATTTCTTCTAACGATTCTCCTCGGGTTCCTCTTCTTCCTCTTCTTCTTCCTCACTTTTCCGGTTGCTACCTCTGCAACTAGCTCGGGTGCGACAATTAGTTCTTCATTTACTACGTGGATATCTCTAATTTGTTCCTCGTCGACCTTTGCATTAACTTTGATTAGTGATTAAAGGTGTCATGACGGTCACATTCACTCCATTGTGAATATTTTTGTTTGCCATTTCAAACAACGCCACAACCAGGGTTAATTAATATATCAAATATTATCCTATATACTACGTGAGCCAATTAAATACCAAATAAACTTAGGTAGGTCATACTTAGCGAAGAAATTTCCGTCTCTCCCTCTAGTTCTTATCTCACATCTTAGCGGGGATCATATCCTAAGCTACGATACTGTTTGACTGGCGCCCCAAAATTAGGTATCGTCACCCTACGGAGAGCCGTCTTGGGTCGCCACTTCATGGTACATAAATTCAAATCTGAACTTACTAACCTAAGCGTGTGTATGCAATACGACATAAAGCTGTGAGTTTGAATACAAATATTATCTACTAGATATTATACAAACTCGAAAAGGAGTCCTCATTACAACTATTATCACACTTTATTTCACGAAATAGTGAAGACTACTAATCTTATCCTCCTCGGACCATTACTCTAGTTTCCAGGCTAAATCCCATTTATGTTCTCATTTCACGAAGAACGGTGAAAGAAAGGGTGAGCTCAACTAGCCCGATGAAATATTATGACTAAGATAATGCGAGAATAAATTATCATTAGCCTTGACAATGTTAAAGCGATAAAATACAATAGACAACCGGTTTAAGCTGCGGTGAATATCTGATCCATTAAAAAGTCAAGTAGAGAATAAAATCTACTATCTTTTAGGTTTTAAAGGTTTTCATCAATTTTTATCATTTGAGACTCGACAATAATAAACCACCACATCTAATCATCCACATACCACCACGATCGAGGATTTTCATCAAATTATCAATGGTGGTGACTATCTCTTAGAATCACCCACAGGTCATAATCATACCAAAAACTATCCATCAACTTTGCATTCTGAGACCCTTTGAGGACTTTTGTCACATCATTTATATCAAGTCGTGATTATCTTAGAATGATCCACAGTCATAATCATACTAAGTTCATCTATGCTTGCGTAAGCGAAGATAACATAATATAACATGAGGATGATGACAATGACATAGTAATTCAATAAAACAAATTCAAAATTATTTAATCCATGAATTATTAACGTCCAAATTATCGACATAATCTTTGTTTACGTGAGAGTAAAATTCAATAATGATCGGAAGAATATTTTCATGAAAAGATCTTTGGATGAAACGCGAATATCGAGGATATTCTACTAATTTCATGGAGTATATAGAAGTTAAAGTTTTAACCAATTTGGGTATAATAAAGAATGGAATAACAAAAGAAATCACCGTGCATGCGGTGCTTAGCATAAGCACGAGTTATTCAACGAGAATAATAATAACGGAACGAGGTCGGTGAAATTCACAAAGCGGGATGTTCAACGAGAATAATAAAGATGGAACCGGATCCGGTGTAAAACACACGAATAGGATATTCAGCGAGAATGATAAAAGGCGGAACCGGTCCGTGTAAAACACACAGAGCGGGATGTTCAACGAGAATAATAAAAAGCGGAACCCGGTCGGTTAAAAACACACGAGCGGGATGTTCAACGAATAATAAAAGAATGTCACCAAGTATAGGGTAAACCGCGTATCTGAGTTATTCAATGAATAATAAGCAATGGAATAACATAAGGATTTCACCAGTATAGGGTATCTGCGCGTATCTGAGGTTATGTATAGGGTATGCCACTTTTACGAGTTATTCAGCAGAATAATAATGAATGGAATAACGAAGTTCTCTTGAAGAAAGAATAACACCCTTACTTACCAAAAAAAAGGCGAATATAGAAGTAGTGAAGTAGCGAATACTCTTCTTCTTTCTATAATTTTCTCTCTATAAACTTCTCTATAATTTTCTCTCTACAGAGTTTGATGAATTAAATGAAGAAAATAATGAAGGAATGAGCTTATTTATAGGAAAATGGAATGCATAGTAACTAATCCATGAGCGGTCCAGTTGATTTACTTTAATCGGCGGTCCATATTTAAAAAAATCTTTTAAATAAAATATAATATATTCTATTTATATAAAAACATTTTACTATGCAAACACTTTATGCAATCTTATCAAAACACTATATCACAAAACAACATGCAAAACATTATGCTGACTACGTAATAAAATATAATATATTACATTTATAGAATAACTTTAATAAAGTATTCTATTTTATATAAAAGATGTTTACATTTTATTACGTTAATAATCTGAATAAAACAAAAGCGTCATTATCATTATAATAATTCATATTATTAATCGTGATAATGGAATCAAAGGTGAAACTCACATAAAGGCGTCATAATCATAATCTTATCTGATACGTATCTTCTTACTACGACCACTACGTATTCTTTATTTTAAAATACTAATGTCTTTCTCAATCCGATAGTTAGTTCAGCGGTAACCACGGTAAAACTTCCTCGCTAAATATTTGATAAAATATTAATGTCGTTTTCTCGATCAAAAATGATAAATTACATTATAATATCCTCACACACCATGATTGGTAGTTATTTTGAATATTTAAATCTTTATCGATAAAATCAATCTCACACTTACCAAAAGATCGAATATAATATAACCACTTGCATACTTTGCAAAATTTATAAATACTACCCACTGTGATATAATATTATCTCAAATTCACACCATAAATATTTAAAAATTATTTTGACAAAATTTAAATCTTTATTGATAAAATGTTCAATTCTACAACTTTTCGGAAGAAAGTTTTTCCAAATTCCAAACAGAAATTGGCCCAAATTCACAAACGGAGCAATTTTCACAGTATATAATCAAATTTTCATCCAAGAAATGGGGTCCACCGGCACACAAAACATGTATTAAACATTTAATCTTACAAAAATACTCTTCTTCCTCATATACTCATATATCCCACATTCATTATAAAATATCACCGTTAATATATTATTAAAATAATATATTTAAATGAATTATTTTATCGAAAAGATAAAATATTAATTTTCAACAATTGTCACATTAAAAATTTTCTCCATCTATATCCACATAAAATCAATATTTTCCTCATCATATAAATCAATAATTAATTATTCACAAATAATATTACGAGAATCACAAGATCTTGTGACGGTGCCATTCCCGGAAAGAGGGCTTTCCAATAAAGATTTCTCCTTCTTTGCCTTGTATGATTAGGTGACCAAACCTCTCCTTGCATGTAACTTTTCTAGACATTGCCAATAATGTTATCCAATAATATTATTCGGATAATATGAATTATTGTCTTGATAATGGAAAATCTTGTGTAATGACAATTTATTGAAACAACGATAATATAAAATATCAATGCAAAGATTATTGAATCAATAAAATAAAATATTGAATAGTAATTCTTGTAATAATTATTGAGTAGTGCCTTCTTTTACGTAAGAATCAATAATTGGTGCAATCTGATGTCTTCTTTATTCAACAACGCGTATTAGTGTGTTTTAACCACCCATTATTCCAACAAGATACTTGGTAATAACTACGCCATTATTTATAAATAACTTATATTTGTCGTTTTCTTTGCATCCATCGCTTTCAGTTATGGGTCCCACAAAAGATCGGCAAGTATTCAGCGAATATTCCTCGACAATCATTTAATATTCCACGACCAAATAATATTCTCCGGCAATAATGAATATTTTATAACCACTTGCTTATTCAAATATTTATGTATTTTACCCATAACTATCCACATTAATCAAATCAACCCTTACTATTTCAAAATAATAAATAGAAGAAAATAAATTTAATTTATTAATAATTTGGGGTCTTACAAAAATGGTCCGGATTTTGGTGGTAGTAAAATGTAATAAAGCTTGCATGTTCACGCAGTAGGCTAAACTCATGGTAGAGGTGTTTATACCTATTTTTTTGACATTTTTGAGTCCAAAGTAAATCTGGTGAGACTTTGAGCAGTAGGCCATAAAGGCCCGGATTTACGTGGGCAAAAAAATGCTTTAAAGCTTTTTTTTAATAAAATAGAATGGTATGAAACTTTGGGCCCATTTGCCAGGTCTAATCATATCTATCAATAATTAGATTATTCTTATTTTTTGTGCTCTCTGAACAATATATACTGCTATCATTAAAATAAGTATAAAATATCGTAAATATATATTTATACATAAATATTACTCTAATATTATTAAAAAGTATTTTTTAATTAAAATAAACACCTAAATTTATTTGAACTAAGTTGAATATAATTTATCAATACTAAGTCGAATATAATTATTGATGCTTCAGAAAAAAAAAATGAATATAATTATAGAAATAATTTTAAAATATTTCCTTATCATTATGAAGTACAATTTTAGGGAATATAAGGGTTTGAAGTTATTTTAGAAATGTAATGTTATTAAGAATTTTAAATTTAGTTACAAGATATATGTATCCTTATTAATAGCTTTTATACTTAGAATAATAAATCTATTTGTTGAATTGAATTGAGTACTTTTGTGAACATATTATTTTGGATTAACTTTTTAATATTAAGTTTTAAAAACTAAAATTTATTATTACAAAGAAAAATTTAAAATAGTGAGCTCATTATTTTGAGACGATGGAAGTAATACTCTCCATTCTCAAAATGATGATTAAAAATACAAATTTGTTGTCTCTAACAGAATGAGATATAGTATATAAAGTGATGAATAATTAAGTCATTTAATGAGATCAATTAGTATAAAAAAATTATCTGTCACTTTATATTATCTTGTGGGACTATTAAAAATAAATTTAATATTTTTTTGAATTTTTATTTTTTTTAATATGTGAAAATTGTACTATTTTACTAATTTTTTTGAAAACGGATGGAGTAGTAGATTAGTTAATTCCAAATTTGCCAAAACTAATGAATTAACCGTTGTAGTCGGCACGTTTTATCGAATACACGATTAAACTTTTAATTTTTTAAATTATCCTATTAAATTAATTAGTATTTTAAAATTGAGTCATTCAGTTATCTTTTGCTCACCGTGTTAAATATTTTTTATCACGGCCGTCAAAAAAGAAAAGGTCAAAAAAAAGAAGAAGAAAATGACATGACCAATAATAATACGTGGCTTACAAAATAAACAAACTGATTTCTTATCGCTAAGAGCCGTGTCAAAGCTCCCTTGTACATTTGTTGTTGCATTATAACCATCGACTTCCCAGTGTCCTGGTCATACTTTCGCCCTGGATACAGATTCTCCCAATACTGACTGCTATTCAAATACTGCAAATCTGCACTATGCTCGGGTTGAGCACCATAAATCTGGCTCTCTTGATGTTGCAAGTAATTATGGGCATTATCTAAATAGGCAGATTTTTGTTCTACAAACCCAGATAAAGCGTTTGATTCATTATTCAAATTATCCCTAACATTCTCACCATCTCCATTGGGTAATATTTTATCCCTTCTACCAAATATATTGAAACTTTATTATTTTTATTCTATTGGGCCTTTATTATTGAATTATAAAAATCATTAAGCCCAATTATCATATCATTTTCATTTCAAACTTATAAGGCCAAGATTGAATCGATGGATCAATCATTTAGACATTTTAAATATCTATAATCTTTGACACCTAATGATGAAAAAGCATGTCGGTTGACTAAAGAATCTGCCATGCATTAATGTGGATGGGATTGTAATCGGTTGGTGAGAGAAAAATAATGATCAAAAGCGATGAACAAACTACATGCGGTAAAAGTGAAACCCATCGGGTAAAGGGAATGTGTCGGGTAGTAGTGGGTGTACGATAATTGGGCCGGGAGGATATAACTTGGCGAGAAAGTCTCCACCAAGAGTGCGTTTTCATACTTCTTCTTCATTTAGAATCGGATATTCACGAGAGAATTATTATTATCTCTTGATATCAATACTGTTTAAGCGATATAACCTCCGTTTTCGATAAACCTTGTGAATTCACATCTTGATTCTCACTTTGAGCTATCCCCGAATGAAACCGCCCGTCGAGCTTGTGGTGTTTATTGTGTTTTACGTTCTGCGGGATCGGGGCGTTTTAGGTGATTGGAGCGTGTGAAAAGATCTTGGCGTTAACATTGGCTTAGAAAGGAGGGCTCTTTTCAATCACAATTGTTTAAATTTGCTTGAAGATGATGAGGAGTAGAGATGGAACACTGAAGGCGCGAGCGATGGTACATTAGTTCATCAACGCCTAAATATCTCGATAAAGGATCGGTTGGGTCCTTACAAAAGTGATTCGTGAGAGCCGCGGCTTCTAAACAATTCGGAAGAACTTCGTCAGAAGATCCATGGTGGAGCAGACGGAAGTTAGTCTTTAACGATAAGGCGTGATCCCAATCCAAAGCGGGTGGCGGTTCGCCAACCCGGAACTCATCGTAAAAGTGGTCGAGAGGACCGAACTACCAAGTTAGCGAGGATGGCGGACCATGAGCGGATAAGGCTTTGGAGGTTACTGTTAAGACAAAGGGGAAGATATAAGCCAACAAATGCTTGGTGAATGAGTTGAGAGGCAAGCATCTAGCCATATTCATTCAGAAGGACAAAGTAGGCATAAGGAAGTACCCGTCGGAAGGGTAAGGCCGGAACATTACTCGTGTGTCCGAGGATCATTCTCGTAGTAGCGAGGAGATCGAGGAAGCGAGCGCCTTGACCTCGAAGAAAGCAACGACGATCGTTAGATCGATTCATCCACAACGATGAAAGAGCGAAGAAGCGGTCGAGAGAAATTATATGAGAAACCCGAAGAGAATATCTGCGTCTGATCGTTCTCATCGTGAGGATGAGATTTTACGACTTAGTAAATCAAGAAGTCCATGAAAGCGATGAGATCGGCGGGGAAGGTCGATCCATTCCAAAACCTAGTGTCGCCCGGAAAGGAGATCTCATCCAACACGAAGGTGTTGATTTTACAGTTAGAGAGTTGAAAGAACTTGAAAACAATTGGTGAGGTCCAGCGGTGAAAGATGTTTACGGTAAGAAGGCATCCCTTTTTCCTCTGATATTCTCGGGAGAAAGCGGATCTTACCAAAAATTACCTCGCGTGGAGAGCTATGATGGGTCGGGGAGATCCTTATGACCGTAGTCGAGCGTTTGGCCAGATTAATGGATTACTATGACTTTCTTGATCTTTGCTAAATGTCACACTTTTGTCACTACTTTGAGAAAAGGCGCCGGAGACGGTGGATGGGGACTTTACCATGGATTCTATCTCCTCGTGGTGAACTTTGTGATAAGTTCCATGCTTCGTTTTGGAAGCAATAGAAGAAGGGGAAGCTTCTGAGTTCTTTAGCCTGAAGTCCGTGATTCACCAATGAATCTTTAGGCGATATGTAAAGAGGTTTAGGAAGCGGTCGGACGGTGTCGATCTTAATGATCTCAATTTGTTGGATTATTCGAGAATGGGTTTGGATCTGGTTAAATCGGAGAAATTGGTAAAAAAATTGATGTTTCACCATCCAAGAAGAGCCTAGCGAAGCCTTTGACAAAGCGAAGGCTATATTGTTGTGGAAGAGGCTATGAATAGTCTGAAGAATCCTTCTTTGAGCCAATCGAAGGAAGTAGAGGTTCCCAAGGCCGATGTTGATCGAGAGAAGAGGGGAGGTTACAACGAAAGGCGGAAAGGTAGTTCGAAGAAATCTGATAACTTCGTGGCGACAAAGCGTGATCGTTACTGTTCTACCCGAAGGTTAATAAGGTTTATACCCGAGTTGAATCTGAGAGAGGTCGATAATTTTGGATCGGATCCGAAACCGACCTTTCTTTGAACCACCTCGTGATAATTACAAAAGCGGGACATGGCAACCCTCGTAAATATTGTGGTTATCATCAATTTGCTGGTCGTGACACTAATGAATGTTGTAATTTAAAGGATTTTGTGGAAAACAAGATTAAAAGTGGCTTCTTGATTCAATATGTGGTGAGAAAAGGCCAATCAAAATCGGCGAGTTATTAATCGTCTGAGATTCAAAGCGATTCAAGTACCACTGTTCAAAATGTTCCACCACTGAAAAGCAAGTCGTTGATGTAATAAGCTGGTGGATCATTGGGAAATTAGTAGGGAAGAAGAGGAGGTCTTATCTTGATTCGATTATGTCGATAGCCGATCTTTACTCTGAGGATGGAGGCCTTTCGAGGCTGTTATTTCATTTCTGAGATCACGGATTATCCTTGGAGCCCATTGAGCCGCATGAAGGAGCATTGGTGATCCACGGCCTGAAGTGGGCTCGATGGATGTGAAGCGCGTGATGATAGATAACGGATCTTGGTGGACATTCTTTATGCCCATGCTTATCGAAGAATGCATCTCGATGAGCACAAAATGGAGGTCGGACGGGGCTCCTCTATATGGTTTGAAGCGATCTGTCAAAGTGGCGGCCTTTATTGAACTCCACCGTCATCTTGACGCGCCCCTCGACAAGTGGAGATAACTTGTAAATTTTATGTTGTGCGTGTGGATTGACGCTGGCGCCATTTTGGGAAGACTACGTTGTGACTCTTGACATAACTTCCGTCCACATTTCAAAATCAAGTTCCCAGCGGCACATGGAGTAGGAGAGGTGATGGGTGACTTGGATCTGGCGAAGATGTTATCGAATTACATCATTTCATCCGGAATGGGGTTGATAAACAAAAAAAACGATGGCAATTGAAATCGAACCCTTCAAAGGCGATTCGAGAACCGTTGGTAATCCCATTTGGAGGGACGGAGAAATTGAGTTGGTCGTGGAAAGCGGACGAAGGCGGTGAAGATTGGTTGGAACTTACGAGAACCTCTTGAGACGAATCTTATGGAACTTTTACGATCTTATGTCGATATTTTTGCATAGAACCACAAGATATGCACAGAGTCGGTAGGAAGGTTCTTGAGCATAAGCGGAGATAGATCCTTCAAAAAAGCCGGTTAAATCGGAAGAGGCGGATATTTGCTCGAGCGTCGAAAGATCATCGATGAAGAGGTTGCAAAATTAACTGGTGGCTTGACTTCATCTCTGAGATTGATTACGGAGTGGATAGCAAATGTAGTATTGGTGCGAAGCATAATGGAAAGTGGCGGGTTTGCATCGACTGCAAACCTCAAACTTTGTCAGAAGGACTTTATCCTCTCCTTGCCCATCGATCGACTCATCGATGCCACTTGAGGTATGCATTATTAAGTTTTATGGATGCTTTTTCGAGGTTATCATCAAATATCCATGTGCGAAAGAAGACATTCCAAAAAGCGACATTCATTACACAGATTCGGTGTATCGTACAAAAAATGACTTTTGGCCTCATTAATCTTTGGAGCTACTATCGGAGGATGATGAACTTTATATTGATAGGCAATTTGGGAAGGAACATGGAGGTTTATGTAGATGACATGATCGTGAAGAGTATGCAAATTCGAAAACATTTGGACGATCTAGAGGAATGTTTTCAAACTGTTAAGTCATCGACAATGCGACTTAATCGACCAAATGTACTTTCGGCCTTGGTCTTTGGAAAATTTACGGGTTATCTGGTCGATCGAAGGGGCATGAAGCCAATCCGAGAAGATCCGAGCCATCCTCGACATGAAGACTCTCGGTCGTTCAAAGGCGTTCGACGTCATTTGGTAGGATGCGGCTTTAAGGAGGTTAAATGCCAAATCTGCGAAAAGATGTCTTCCTTTCTTTGATACATTGAAGGGATAGAAGAATGCGAAGACATTCCGATGGACTTCAAGTGTGAAGATGCTTTCCAAAGTATAAAGGCGTATCATCTTGGCTCCTTTATTAGTCGAAACTTTGTCCCAGCGAGACTTTATATTTGTACCTTGCGGCGATTCCTTAGCGATTGGAAGCGATTTTGATTCGGGAGATCGGTGGGAAGCGGCATCCGATCTATTACGTCGACCCACGTCCTACGAGATCTTTGAAACCGGTATCTAACATTGAAAATTTGCCTTTGCTTTAATAATTGCGGTAAAAGCTTGGCGATATTTTCAAAATCGACTCTGAGTAAATACCGGATCGGCCGTTGAAGAAGAAGGTGATGGGCAAGCCGGAGGTCTCGGGTAGATTAGCGGCGTGGACTATGGAATTGTCGATTTTTATCGAGTATCGTCCCGAAGCGCCATCAAAGGCCAAGCCTTGGTGACTTTATGGTAGAATGTTCGTTCACCGAAGCGAATCTGAAATTCTTGGAAGCTGAATCTTGATCGAAGCGGTGGTGGTCGTTATTCAGCGAGGTCGAAAGCGTGGGCGTTGTATGCGGATGGATCCTCTACGATGGTTGTTAGTGGGCGAGAATTATTCTAATAAGTCCGGAGGATTTAAGGTTCAATGAGCCATGATTTGGGTTTAAAGCAACAAATAATGAAATTTGAATCTGAAGCGGTGTTAGCGGTGTCCGATTAGCAAAGAGTCTCGAAAGTCAGCGATTAATTATCTATAGTGATTCTCGGTTGGTTGTAAAGCAAATTTGTCGGGAGATTATGAAGCTTCGGGGACCCGAATGATCAAATATCTGGCGGAGTTAAGAAACCAACTTCAATTTTTACTTAAATACGAGTTTGAGGTATTGGCGCAGCAGCGATTCTTCTCTGCGATGCTTTGTCGAAATTGGCCACTCTGGATCTGAGATGTCTTTCATGGATCGGTGTATTTGGAAATTTTGCGGTAGTTGTTCAACATAAACGATGATGTGCATCGAGCGAACAAACATTGGATGACCCCCTACATCAGTATTTGGCGGATGGCGTCCTTCCTTGGATCGAGATCTTTGTGAAAGAAGATCAATCAAAAGTACTAATTTGATCTTATTGATGGGGATCTTTATCGATTGGCATTTTCCTCACCATTATTGAAATGTTTGGTTAAAATCCAAAATAAGAAAGTATGCTCTTGGGGAAGTTCATGAAGGATTTCTTGGTGATCGTATGGTTGCCCAAGTCTTTGGCTTACAAAAAGTACTTGACAAGGTTACTTATTGGTAAAACAATTTTCAAAGAAGCTACTGATCGTCGAAAAATGTGAAAATGCCATTTCGATAGTCAGGTCCCATCGACCATAGGAAGAGTTATACTCGATTTTATCTCTATACCCTTATTTATGCAGGGGGTGGATATATTGGGGCCGTTACCTAAAAGCTAAAGGTCGGGTTAACTTAAATCATGAGTTTCTTTATTGATTATATGACCAAGTGGGTAGAAAGCGAAACCACTTGATCGATATGAGCAGTGCTTAAAGTTTATAAAAGTGCATGTGTGTTTGGCTTGGATCCCTAAGATATTGATATCGGACAATGGGCGCTTGATTAAATGGGTTCAAAATTTGAAGAATTTTGAGCGATTTGGGGATTCAAAGACAAAGACTTACGTGCTCATCCACGGTCGAATGGGCAAGTTGAAGTAACCAACGGGGCCCACTGCTTGAGCGGAATAAAGCGAAGATTGGATGAAAATAAGGGAGATGGCGGAAGAATTCTTTGAAGCGTCTTTGTGGGCATCTGCGAACTACTGTGAGGGACTACTACGAGAGTTAAGCCCTTAGATTGGCTATGAATGCGATGCCTTAGTCGGTCGAGATCGGATCTCAAGTCTTGGTGAAGTCGATTCAAAAAATCTACTGATGATGAAGGGTGAAGGCTAACTTGGACTGCTGAGGCGAAGTCGAGAGAGGAAGCTTTAATCAAATTGGTACGCTTATCAGCGAAGGGTGGCCAAACATTATAACAAGGTGTCGAACTTACGTAGATTGAAGTAGGAGACTTCGTTCTCGAGAGAAAAGAAGCGTCTACACCTCGAAATCTGGGAAAGCTAATCTTAGAATTGGGAAGGGCCATATGAAGTGATCGAAGTACCAAAGCCGGTGTACTTATCGATTAAAGGCACTTGATGGTTAGAGATCGAGAATACATGGCATCTTTGGCGGACTTGAAGTATTTTCAATAAAGTTCAAGTCGGTTTATCGAAGTCGTTGTTTGATATCGATAAAGATCACTTTTCTACAAATTATCACCGGATTGGTCCGATGGTGTAAGGAGGTATGGTAGGACTCGGCGGCCATTCGATGGTAGCCCCAAGTCCTTTTGGTCTATATTGATCTTATCGGGGTGGTAAGTCGATGGTGCATTATTGGTCCAGATGGTGTAGGAGGTATGGTAGGACTATTTGGCCATTCGATGGTAGCCCAGTCCTTTTGGTCTATATTGATCTTATCGAGGGTGGTAAGTCGATGGTCATTATTGGTCCGATGGTGTAAGGAGGTATGGTAGGACTCATTTGGCCATTCGATGGTAGCCCCAGTCCTTTTGGTCTATATTGATCTTATCGGTTGGTAAGTCGATGGTCACTTATTGGTCCGATGGTGTAAGGAGGTATGGTAGGACTATTTGGCCATTCGATGGTAGCCCAGTCCTTTTGGTCTATATTGATCTTATCGAATTGGTAAGTCGATGGTCATATTGGTCCGATGGTGTAAGGAGGTATGGTAGGACTCATTTGGCCATTCGATGGTAGCCCCAGTCCTTTTGGTCTATATTGATCTTATCGGTGGTAAGTCGATGGTCACTATTGGTCCAGATGGTGTAAGGAGGTATGGTAGGACTTCATTTGGCCATTCGATGGTAGCCCAGTCTTTTGGTCTATATTGATCTTATCGAAATTGGTAAGTCGATGGTCATTATTGGTCCGATGGTGTAAGGAGGTATGGTAGGACTCATTGGCCATTCGATGGTAGCCCAGTCCTTTTGGTCTATATTGATCTTATCGGTGTGGTAAGTCGATGGTCACTATTGGTCCGATGGTGTAAGGAGGTATGGTAGGACTCATTGGCCATTCGATGGTAGCCCCAGTCCTTTTGGTCTATATTGATCTTATCGAAATTGGTAAGTCGATGGTCATTATTGGTCCGATGGTGTAAGGAGGTATGGTAGGACTCATTGGCCATTCGATGGTAGCCCCAAGTCCTTTTGGTCCTATATTGATCTTATCGGGGTGGTAAGTCGATGGTCATTATTAATCTTTATGTCTTGGTTCTTATCATTTGTCGTCGAAATTTACTTCACGTATAATTGATCTCACTCTTGATGCAAGTGAGTATAAGTTATTTATTACATTTAAGTGTTGTTGAGTTCGGTTCATTAGTTGATTAACTTGAATCACAATCGTAGTAAAATTCAACTCACTTCATTGTATGAGTTAAGCTGTTATATGCCATATCTAATTGATAGTTCATTTTATTGATACTAAATTATTGATGGCCCGATCGAGGCGAAGTTATAATCAAGGCAGTTAAAGATTTATCAATAAGCGTAAAATGTTCATTTCATTTAAATCGATTAAATTACATGAACATAAAAAGTTAAATATTTACATAGAATCAAAAGCATGATATATATATTAGAGCCGCCTTCATCATCGAATTGAAGCGATCTGGGGTCCATTGAAGCGTGAGATAGCTTCTCTTCCCTCGTTCAAGCGGTCCTCATATCCCTCGAATAGACCTTCATGATCTCTACATTGAGTTCATCAGGAGTCCTATACTCTTGCTGAATCTGTTTTGAAGCTCTTGATCGAGCAGGGCCTCGTCCTCGAGTCTTTTATCTTATGGCGGAGCTTATGGCGCTTGGTCTTATGCCTTGAGCTTCGTCCACGGATCTTACGTCTCGGCTTCACCAGTTGAAGGACTAAGCTTGGTTGGTGAAGAACTCCTCATTTTTAAGCCTTGAGTAAGTTCTCTTGACGAAGCCGCGTTCGAGTTGGTCGAGGTTTGTTGGTAGGCGGATGCGACCCGAACTCATCTCTTGTAGCCTCGATTCGTCATCGGATGTCTTGAATCCATCTTGGCGATCCATTCTCTTTTGAGACCATTGATGGTATGAAAAGCATCTTAGCGACCGACTCTTTCTCGGTCCAAAGTCGATTTGACATGTTTATCTCTTGGCGCATGAAATCTTCCTCGGCCTCTCCATTTATGTGTCTCGGGCCGCGATCGTCCAGAAAACGACGATAACTTTGCACATTTTCAAGTACTCAAGTTAAATTCTAAAATGCTCGAAGGAAAATAGAGATGTAAAGGAAGAAGTCATTATTGTTTACCTTGGCGGATAACTCATTCCTTCGTCGAAAGATTTCCGTCCGTGTGATCACTTGAGCAGGTGATCGTCGATGTATGTCGAGCGAAAGCCGAAGAGGTCGAAAGGAAAGTTGGCGTTGAACACAGGCCCATAGGGTTGGAGATCCCGCAACTTGGCATGATAACCTTGACACGAAGGGCCGGTAGATTCGGAGAAGGTCTCGACCTTTCGAGGAAAAGAGTAAATTTGGTCGGGGGTGTAGGTTCGGCGTGAACGGTTTTAATTATGGGAGATTTGTTTGAATTAGGTTCTTTGGGTGTTGAAGCGGATCTTGGAACTTGGATGGCTCTCGAAGTGCGTTTCCTTTTTACGGATAACGTTGGAATCCCTTCGTCACAGTCACCGTCCTCTTGATCTGTATTTCTCTGAGGGGCACGAAGGAGGAATGGCCAAAGGCGAGGAACCACGAGTTCTTGGCGATTAATGGAGTTATTTTTGTTTTAGTTTTTGGTCCTAAGTATACTCCTTGATCGGAGACGATCAAGTAAACCTTTGATCGAGGAATGGTTTTGGGGTTGGTTACATTTACGGTATGGGTTGGGGAGGATTTATTAGAGGAACTGACCTTGGTTTTCTCAGTAGCCCTCCTCTTTTATGTCGAGGTGAAGAGTCTCTTACGGTATGAGAACCTCTTGACCTCTGTTTCTTCTGGTTGAAATTCATCCGTATGAATTTACGGTGTTGAATATACTTGAGGTAGCTTGGTGGGTGTAGCTTGATTGCTTAGAAGACTTCCCGAACAAAAAATCTTGAGTTCCTTTACTTACTGCGAGCTCGGCTTTGATCAAAGACCTTTGCCTGAAATCAAACAATTCCATGTTATAATTATATTTTATGGAATATTTTCAAAAAATATATATATTTGAAATAAAATTTGGGACTTACGTTTATGGTCATACAACCATACTTGCTTGAGAGGAGTCCGTATTTCCACTCCTCCTTGGGAAGTTGTCAAATAGCTCCATCATCTCCACTTCTCGTTCTTGAAACATCTCAAAAGTCGGCGAGATATTTTTCATCAGTTGCCCGATTCGGAAGAGAGAGATTTGAGGCCTTTGACAAAGAACCATTTTAATGCCATCCCCTATTGCTCGAAGGGGTGTTCACCGTGACGTCTGTCAAATTTCTCTCAGGACTTGGAGAATGTTTCTTTGAGGGCCTTGAACCCCTTCTCCTGGATTGCACTATCTTGTAGGCGATAAAGAAAGAAGTCGGGGAGGGCTCGACACCCGATTCATGACGAAAGGCCACGAAGGCGAAATGTGAATGTAGGAGTTCGGCACAGATTGCGAAAATCCTACACCCAAAAACCCCGATGAGGGTCACTATGAAGATATGAAGAGAATCGAACCCCTTCTCGATAAAAAGTCATTTGATGCAGTAGTCCATCCTTGGTAGTTGATACATTTCTCTCGAGCAGGTACCACAGCGGCATGGGTTATGCGGAATGTGGAGCAGTTGAACTCTCTTGATTCGACCTCGGTTATGATAGAAGGTGTTGGCATGCGAGAATCGCTCCATACTCTATAATAGTCGAGGGGGTTTTACGGGTTCTCTGTTTGGGATTACGTGCACGAAGTCCCTCATGAAGATTAGGGTTTGGGGAACCACAGCGATGATGGGTGTTACAAGTATGGGAGAACTCTGTTGAGGGTTTTGAGAAGCCATTTGTGAAGATTTGCGAGAGAAAAGAGATCGAGAAATTTTAGAAAGGCGCTTTCGAATTTCAAATGAGCAGAGTAAAAAGCTGTCAAAATTGGTAAAGTTATCCTTTTATCTTGTGATTTACGACGTGTTGAAGACAGTAGCATTAAATAGATGATAATAATTTGGAATTTGAATGGGAGCGTCCGGTTTGGATCACAGTACCTAATGGTTAGAAATCTTTACGAATTGGGCCTTAACTTCCTTTCATTTCATTTCATGGACAATAAATGGATGCGTTTTAATTACATCTTGTCATTTATTGATTCTCGGTAAAATATCATGGATTGTTTATAGTTTTCTATTAAACATTACATTCAACAAAAACTAGGGGCGATGTTGGGTCGTGATATTTTATCCCTTTGGGGCCAAATATATTGGGCTTATTATTTTTATTCTATTGGGCCTTTATTATTGAATTATAAAAATCATTAAGCCCAATTATCATATCATTTTCATTTCAAACTTATAAGGCCAAGATTAGAATCGATGGATCGATCATTTAGACATTTTAAATATCTATAATCTTTGACTGTAATGATGAAAAAAGCATGTCGGTTGACTAAAGAATCTGCCGTGCATTAATGTGGATGGGATTGTAATCGGTTGGCGAGAAAAAAGTGATGATCAGCGGTGAACAAAACTACGTGCGGTAAATGAAACCCATCGGGTAAAGGGAATGTGTCGGTAGTAGTAGTAGTGGGTGTACGATAATTGGGCCGGGAGGATATAACTTGGCGAGGAAGTCTCCACCAAGAGTGCGTTTTCATACTCTTCTTCATTTAGAATCGGATATTCACGAGAGAATTATTATTATCTCTTGATATCAATACACCAGGCGATATAGCCTCGTTTTCGATATACCTTGCCTTCACATCAGATTTTATCCCCATAAACCTTGTGATTGTGTTTACGTTCTGCATCTTTTAGGTGATTCTCGAAAGATCTTTGCGTTAACAATCTAAATTCCCAAAAATGTTTGAGTATGACCCAAACCCATTTTACCACTCTTGTTGCGTCGAGCAATTTTGTCTCTATAAAGTTTATTCATACCCATTGGATTAGATTTGAACTACTTCTTCTCTTCTTGAGTATTTTCCAAGTTTCTATCCAAAATGTTAAGGTTTACGAAAATGGATCGGGGAAAATCAAATTTAGGTGATTTAATTAACTTAATCAAATTATTAATTAACTTAACTATTTTTAAAATAGCGTTTTTATTTTTTAAAGCAAAAAATCGAATGAAAAGAGAGAGAGAGTGAACGCCACTTGAATTGGCGTTTGAAACATTATTTTTTGTTCTTTAAGCGAGAAATAGAGTTTAACGGCATTTGAATTGGCGTTTGAAACATTTTTTTTTCCTTTAAGCGAGAAACAGAGTTTAACGCCACTTGAATTGGCGTTTGAAATATTATTATTTTTTTAAAAGCAAAGATGTGAAAAAGCAAATTTGAGAGAGACTTGAACGCCACATGAATTGGCGTTTGAACTCCTTTTTATTTTTATTTTTTTTAAAAAGCAAATTTGAAAAAAAGGTGGTAGTGAATTTATTTTTTATACGCCACTTTAAGTGGCATTTGAAACATTTTTATTTTATTTTATTTTTATAAAGTAAATTTGAAAAAAAATGAGTTATGAAGTTTTTTTTGAACGCCACTTGAATTGGCGTTTGAACTCCTTTTTATTTTTATTTTTTTTAAAAAGTAAATTTAGAAAAAAGGTGGTAGTGAATTTATTTTTTATACGCCACTTTAAGTGGCATTTGAACCATTTTTATTTTATTTTATTTTTATAAAGTAAATTTGAAAAAAAATGAGTTATGAAGTTTTTTTTGAACGCCACTTGAATTGGCGTTTGAATTAATTTTTTCAAGGAAGGTTGGATTTTTTTTTTTTAACGTCACTTAAAGTGGCGTTTGAACATAAAATTTTTTATTTTTGTTTTTAAAGCAAATTTTGGATAAAAGAAAGGTACGTACAGTGTGTATATATTTGTTTGTTTGCACTTTAGAAGATAGTGAAATAAAAATTGAGGACCATTTTGTCTAGTTTTTAGACCAAATATTCTTCTACTTTCCTTTCACTTTTTAAATTTGACTTTACTTCCCTTGGTCTATCATGCTTAGGGGTGAGCATTCGGTTATAACCGAACCGAAATGTCTATTCGGTTATAACCGAAAACCGAAATATCGACAAAACAACTATTCGAAATCTAACCAATTTTAGAACTAACCAAGAATTCATAGAATCTTAATTAATTCACAATTCCACGATTCTTAATTAGGATAATATCGAATAGACATTTGATTAAAATTAAGCATGAAGCAACATCCAACATAAACATTAAAAAAAAACCGAACCGAAATAATTAATAATTAATAATTATTTTTAAAAAAATATTACAATTCAGGTTATTCGGATACCTTTAATAATGCATTTTTGAAAAACGGAACAAAACCGAATATTGAATAATAATTCCGGATATAACCAAATTTCAAAAAAACGAAACCAAAATAATTGGTTAAAATGGTTTCGGTTCGGTTCGGTTCGGTGAGTTCGATTTTAACCGATTTTTGCTCACTCCTAATCATATTTCCCAATATCAATGACACTTTAGTGTATATCTTTTTAAAAAATGCAATTTTCTATTAACAAAATTTTCTTCTAAATTAATTTTTTTTAAACGAGTTTAATTTTTAAAACAAATGTTTTTAAAAATTAAAAATAATATCAAACTCTTGACAATTTTTTTTTTTAAAATAAGATCGATCTTATATACTCCTTCATTTTCAACCCCAATAAGAGAAAATGGATATAAAAATGTTGATGTTTTAAAAAAAGTAGACATCAAATAAATATATTATAGCAACATAAAAACCATTGAAATATAAATGATATTCAAATTAGGAAAACAGGAAGAACTAGTATTCGTTGAAAATGAAGGAAAATGTTGAATAAGTACAAAACTACATTCGTTCGCATATAAAATTCTATTACATATAATATTTAATGACGTTGAAGTTGTGGTACTTTAGTACAATATTTACTACGCTTTGTGTGTCTTTCCTGTCCACATACACTACAATGGACAACTCTATTGGACATGTCCATCTCTGTGTGAATTCTTGTCGTGCCACCTCTCTTTCCATCTTTTTTCTTTGTCATCTTCAAATTTTTATTAGGTATTAAAATTCCAAAAGCTTCCCAATTATTTGGTAGCGAGAAGATCCAATAGTCTT